>JAKTOZ010000011.1:0-301004 GCA_030557345.1 Petasospora maritima
ATTCAGTAAAATTGCTAAATTTGGGCTTTTTCAAAAAAGTTTGGAGAACCTTCCCAGAAAGAGCGAGTCAATCAGGAGAATTATACAGATCATTTTATTCTCTAGATACTGGATTGTGAAAAACTTCGAATTTGTGCATTTCAGCACTGTTATAGAGTAGGGCAGCTTAAGTAGAATAGTTTCAGCTAAATAAACACCCCAGAATATCCCGTTCAGCTATTTTAAACTCCTCGCAAAGATATTGTGTGCAGGTTAACCCGAACACAGAGGAAACATCCAGACACCACACTCAGATAGTTATGGGCCGAACTCATGGGCCGGGTATGATCCCAAACCGATTGAGTACAATCGACTGTACAGTACGTATTTGAAGCCCATTTATTGCCAAGTTGTGGCTTTATCTCTGTTATTGGTCGTCCAATTGTATGGTTTGCAGTGGAAGCTGAGTACTTTGTCGGTATCATGATCTATATAGTTACTCACGTCCAGGTGTGGAAGAGGTGCCCAAGGCCAAATATTGCCATAAATAAAGAACTAAGATCAGCATGGAGACTGGAGACTCACCACACACAAAGCACCCGCAAGAACATCACTTGATACTCTCAACAACAGTAAACAAACATGTCAGTATCTCGATTCTCATCGTCTCAACTGCACCCCAAAGTTCCCCGGATCACCTCTGCATAGTAAGACGCCATGTTCTGCGCCGAGCCTGGCATGTATGGGCAATCGTATGATCATGGACAGAAGGGGATCAAAGGAGCCAGATCATTGATGTATGGCAAGAGAATATGTACATCCATTTCCTCAACTCTGCACAACCCTGATTTAAACGGTCTGTAGTACTCTTAGATGCCATGAAGTATATGCAAACGTACCAAATGGAGAATACATCATTCTCGTAATTCTACAATTGCATTGAAGTAATCATATATGTGTTAGAATATCCAATAAAGCCAGTCATAAGAGAACACCGATGAACGCCCCACAACCATCAAGATTGGGAGAGATTGATGTCAATAAAAGGACCCAAAAAGAACTGAACTCAACGCCCAGTCAAGCCAAATAGGAGACATGAATACACTTGTGTGCTTAAAAAAGATGTATGTACGGCAATGTGAGGGGGGATCAAGACATTTACTTGGTCAAGTTGTCGCTGTGCCATTGTTAGTATTGTGCTCTTGCGAATGGAAGAAAGACATTGACTTACATCTTCTGCTCCAACTCGGACAACTGCTCCTTGCTCTTCTTCAAGGACTCTCTCAAGGCAGCCAACTGCTCCTTCTCGTGCTGCTTGACGTAAAGGTCCTCCTGGGCCTTCTCACGCTTCTGTTTGGAAGAAGTTAGTAAATCTGTTCATGGAAGAGACGTGGTGGCGTAGGCGGGGGTGTACACTGAATCGGCGCACACAAGACAGTCCAATCAGTGTCAATGGGGGTGCAATGTTGTCACAGGGCAGTGCAACAACATCGAGACACAGACATAACCCCACAACAACACCAATTGAACGCCTCTGCAGCCGCAGAAAGAACACCTCCACCAGCCATGGCAACACTTACGGTGAAAGCGTCAGAGGAGCCCTCTGGACGGTTGGCACCGGTGGCACCCTCGGAGTAGGATCTGACCTGGGTTCTGAGGGCGCGGGAGGAGACGAGGACACGACGCAATGCGATGGAAGACATTTTTGCTGGATTTGGGGATGTTTTGCTGTGACTTGTTGGCGTTTGTGGAACTTTGCGGGCGGAGGTGTCTTTTTATTTCCAGAGCTTCCCGCGAAAATTGGGCGCGTGTTAATTGGCCCGGCAAAATTTGGCAGTCACCCGGACACCACACAACAGTGGCTCCAGAGGGAATAAGCACCAATCAGGCTGGCAAAGGACAATAAAGACAATGTCTGTGGTAAAGAGAGCAAAGCAAGAGGAAAGAGGGTATGAACAGGTATGTGTGAGCTCTTTTCTGGGTGATTAAAGCTCTTCTGGATCCCAGTTTATCACACAAAGAAGAATACTAACAACAACCAAGTTCGAATCACACACGTTCAGCCTCGAAGGTCACGCGGGAACGGTCCTCGGTGCGAAGTTTAACAGAGATGGAGACGTTCTAGCGTCCGGTGGAGTCGACAAGAAGATCTGTATGTATTATCACCACTTTTCACCACTTTGAAACAGCCTTACTAACCATCGAACTCGCAGTGCTATGGAACCTTCCACACTCTTCAGACAACGACAGCTCCCACAATTTCGGTGAACTGACTGGACACAAGAGTGCAGTGACATCTCTGAGGTGGTTGAACAACGGCAACTTGGCCTCCTCCTCCGCCGATACGACAATTGGCCTTTGGGATACCGAGACGGGCAAAAGACTACGAAAGTTCACAGGACACTCGCTCGTCGTCAACGAGATCGACCAGGATCAGAACTACATTGCATCAGCTTCTGACGATGGTAACGTCTATCGCTGGGAAGAACAGTCCAAAGGTTTCATCAACAGTTTCCACACAGAATACCCATTGCTCACCGTTGCCTTCCACAAAAACTTCATCTATGCAGCGGGCATCGAACCTATCATCAGAGCATGGGACATCAGATCTCCATCATCGCCAGTCTTTGAAGTTGAAACGCAACACACAGACACGATCACATCACTATCTGTTGATGATGCCAATTTGATCTCAAGGTCTCAGGATGGAACAGTCAGAATCTACGAACCAAAAGTCATCCCTGGCAACCACATCAGACCTGCCGTATACGATGGTGCTTCTTCAGGCAATGAACACTTGCCAATCAGAGCTATTATCAGAGAGAATGTCATATACTCTGGGTCTGCTGATAACACTGTGACCTCTTGGGATCTCACTTCAAGAAAGTTGTTGAGAAAACTGGAAGGCCACAAGGGAACAGTGATCGACGTTGATGAACACGAGGGAAAGATCACTTCTACGTCGGTGGATGGAACCGTCATTCTCAGATACACTAATGCTGTTTGATAATGCTTAATATATTGCTGCTCTGATATCTGCTTTCGGGCTTGGTGTTCCACGTACTATGTAGCCTGAAGAGACTTTGTGGCGCAGTTCTGCCGGCCGCTCGGTTTTGTGTCACATCGTCATATCCCAAATCAACTGATCTTGATCGGCTGAATTATAACTCAGTTCAAGGTTGCACTAATAGAGCCTCTTATAAATAAACACTGTGCTTGAGCCTTGCGAGTCTTTAAAAGGGTCCCCTCATCTATCAAGACCTCGTTGTTCCGAGGTGATGGCTTTTGTCACGTCTTCGGTGTTTTGTCTTTGTGCTTTTTTTGCCACGTTGGCTTGGGTCTCATGAGTTCTGAAGTTAATCCCTCAGGTTCTTAATACCCGGTGTAAGATAACTAAAGAGTCGTACTTACCAGAGTTATATATGGATCTGATGAACTCACTTGACAGAGTTTCGTGGATAGAAAGAGATGTATTGGTCATCCTCTTGACTGATACTCACTCCAATGAACGCTCGGTCATCCAATCTTTGTAGCACACTCAAAAACCTACAACACCAAACAGTCGTAAAAAATGTTCATATCATTATCATTATCATGCCAACAAAGGTCACACAAACCTAACCTTCTTCACTGAAGGGAGATCCTCATCAAATCTCACTATCTTGGACTTTGGCGTAGTTGGTGGTTCTCTCTTATTCACCGGTGCTGGTGTACTGCTTGAACTTCTCTTCCCACTCTTCTTTAAGCTGCCATCTAGCTCATCAATGTCAATGAGTTCGGAAACAATCTTCAATGGACGAACAGATGAGGATGCTCTCGTGGCTGCTTCCGTGATCTTGTCTTGAGACAATTTGGAGAACACAGGTATGGACCAGTGTAACCTCTCCTTAATAGCCACTCCGTGTGGCTCACGAAGTTCCTCTTCTTCAAACGTCTTCTCATTGATGGATCCAACAATACCATCGATCTTATGTGATTTGAATTCCGTGTATGGAGCACGATCACCAATCTGTAAGAATTCAAACTTGGAAATGTACTCTTGAATATGAAGATCCTCAGAAACAGAACTGTGAGAATCATCTTGAGCATCAGCACGTCTCTTAAACATCTCTTCTTCCAACGTACCCTTCAGAACCAATGTCTCAACATGAACAGCACTAGTTTGTCCAATTCTGTGGGCTCTCTTGATCGCCTGTGCTTCAACAGATCTCTTCCACACCGGACTCAAGAAGTACACCCTTGTGGCTGCGGTGATGGTCAATCCATGAGAGGCAAGTTTCAAGTCCATAATCAATGCATGGCCACCTTTCTTGTTGGTGAAATTGTCAATACTCATGGTTCGTTCAGACCTTGAGACAGATGTAGCATACAACGTGTAATCCAGTCCAAGGATGTCCAATGCTTCAGAGAGGTAGTAGGCACTATCTTCAAACTCGAAGAACACAATGCTCTTGAGACCACTGTACTGATTCTCGAGCAGTTTTGCCACCATATATGATAGCTTGGCGGATGAACTTCCCAGGATCCTGGAGGTCTTCGCATCAGACATGGAAGAAGGCTCTGGTGTGTTTGTGACACTTTTCATGAAGTTGACTCTTCCTCCTTCAGACATGATCAACTCTGGATCATCAAATGATGTCTTGGTCTTCGGTGATGACTTCAATGCCATCTTCTCCTGGTGATCAAGTTCTCTCTTGACTCTGTGGACATCGATGGGTTGGCCATCGTTCTTCTTAACACGCTCAGCATTCTTCTTGGTTGCCTCTCTCCAATAGTCCTGCCAAAACACATCACTGTAAGCCGATATCTTCTCATCGTTCGTAGAAAGTTCTGAGAAACGGTTTCTGTAGTAGAACTTTTGCATAGAGTAGATCTGGGGTGAACCAAGGACGGCAATGTCAGAATGGAAACGACCAATGCCGAAATTATTGGAGTAGAGCTTTGGCAAACCACTGACGTAGTAGGCCATCTCGTGGATCGTGGAAACAGTACGCCAGAGCTGATTAGACAAAGATAGCCTGCAGGTGTTAATGCAATTCTGGAGCAAAACACGATCTTCTGGGTTGTAGTAGTCAGATCCATCATCACGCTTCTTGTCCAGACACACTTGTGAAATGTACATCATGTTGTTCAAATCTTCAATGGAGAACCCAGTCCAATAGAATGTAGCACGTTGTAAGTTCATAACCAATCTTCTCAAATCTGATTTAGATGCTGGATGAAACATGTAGTCCTTATCCTCACGTTCTGAAGAGACAGCATTGATGGCAAGAACAGCGACGAACAAGTTCACCGACAGTCTGTTATGGAAAGATGGAGTAAGGAACACCGGTTTGTGGATCAGAGGCGGGAGTGTAACATCCAACTCAATCTGTTCAACAGAGTGACGAACAATCAAATCACCAACAAGTCCTGTTAAAGCATGCGTAGAACCCCAACGGTCTTCAATGAATGGCTTCACCAGATTCTTTGTCCAGAGATCGTGTTTTGACAGCCATGGCTCAATCTGAAAGAAGTTGTAAACCAGCGTACCGAGTCTCGACAAATCATCACGGGCAGAGAAACTTCTCTTGACTGTGTATGCGTCACCATGACTTTTATCATCAGTTTCATTCATGTGAAGTTTCGTCATACCAGCCGTTGGTGTACCCGTGACAGCCCAACGCCTTTCCACTTTGATCTCCTTTGATATATCAACCGCTCTGGTAGACCTTTGATTCATACTGTGTCCTTCGTCGATGATGAACCGTTTCCAATAGATCTTAGTCAAGACAGACGTGGATGGGTCTTGTGCAACAAAAGCGGAGACACAAATGAGCACAACATCATACTTGCTGAGCTCGGATGCAGATGGGAGAGTTCTTTTTGAAGATGAGATGTAGTTCACCTTGAGTGTATCTTCCTCAACGTGTTTTTCAATTTCAATGCCCCATTGGTGGAACAAGTTATCAGGACAAACAATCAGTGTGGCGGTGGTCAATAACAACTTCTCTTGTTGGATGATAGGTCTGGATCTGGATAAGAACCTTCTGGAAGAGCTCTCATCCTTTTTCATATAGAAGTAACCAGGATTATCTGTCAGTTTCTTAATACAAGCCTCTGGTAAACCATCAACGTGTTTCCTCCAAGGAATAGCTCTTCTGTTGATGAATCTGACACACTGATCCACCAAACTGACAACCTCATGATCATGGAAGTCTCTGCCAGAGTACTGCTCCGCTGGTGTAGAACTTTCATCTTTTGTCAAACAGATGAGTGCCAAACAGATCAGCGTCTTACCAAGACCCATATTCTCAGCTAAGATACCTCCTCTTGGGGATGTGTACAACTCTGGCCCCTGAGAGAACGTGAAGGAAATGGTATCAAAGTACACTGGATTGTGACGGTTATGCACCTGGAGGATGTGTGGCATGAGGTTGTGAGACTCAGTGGACTCGTTCATGTACATCTTGGCAACAGACTCTATTTGATAGTTGTAGAGTGTGCTCTTGAGACCTTTCACGCGACGTGCTTCATTCAGGTACTCACTTGATGGGTCAATCCTGAAGTTGATGGAGTTGTAAACGTCTGAGAGACGAGTCTCGAGACCCTGAATTTGACCTTTGGACACGGTAGAGAATGGTTTGTTGGTGAGGAGGCGTGTGATGTGGTAATCGATGTTTGATGAGTCGTTGTAGTCGTGAACACCGAGTTCTTTGGCGTGGAACTCCATGAAGGGCCTGAGGGCAGAGAAGATAAGTGATGGATGTGGGAGTATATGCATCTCTTCATCGATGTTCCAAGACTCAATGGAGTAGTCCAGTACTGTGAGCAACTGCTTCATGATGGCCTTGTACTTGTTCTCGTGCCAGCTGGGACTCTTACCTCTCCTGATGTTGGCTCTGTACTCAACCAAGAACCTGCTTCCATCGACGTCGCTTGAAAGGACGTATACCCTCATCACAGTGACCTTAGCACCACCAGATCGTACTGTCTTGTAAGTGGCCCTGATGTGTTGCCGTTCAAAGAGATACGTCAGGTCCATCAGCAGTGGCGACAACGAGCACAGCTCACCAGCGCCGTGGGAGACCGGGAAGAGAGGCACGTTGGGGCCCGACCACGGCGGATGGAACCACTTCCACTCGTCTGGAGCCTCGATACCGTCCATTGGCAGCCGTGGTGTGTTGGCGAAGAAGAGCGTGCCGAGAGGGATCTGGCGCTCAAGATCGTTTGTAATCTCCACAAGACGCCGTATCTGCCGTTGGGTCTGTTAGTTTGTGGAAACTTTGGTAATTAGTACACGAGAAACTCACTGATTCCATTTTCAAGGAGAACCGCCCGCTGTATCTCGAGGTATCGGCTGTTTATTGTGTGTTCGTTGTGTCATTGAGATAGGAGATCGCACTGTTTTTCATTCATCACGTGACAAGCACGGAAAAGTTGTTTTATTTACATGAGCGTATCGTGATAACTGCAATTTATTTATATACAAGAACTAGTGGAGCCCAATCTCAATCAAAGTCAGCCTCAGTAATAGCGGCACTTGAGCACATCTCTCTGAAACGACCTCCTTTCAAGAACAGTCTGTGAGGTTCGTCAAACTCATCAAACTCACCTTTCTCCAGGACCAACACCCTGTCATACTTCAAAATGGTCTTGAGTCTGTGGGCAATGCACAGAATGGTACAGTCTTTGAACTCTCTGGCAATGGTCTCTTGGATAAAAGCATCGGTCTCGTAGTCAACACTGGAAGTAGCCTCATCCATCACCAATATCTTGGAACGACGAACAAGTGCACGCGTCAAGGCAATCAACTGGCGCTCACCAAGAGAGAAGTTAGATCCTTCATCTTCAACAACAGCATCCAAATGGAACTTGTGGTCCTTGACATCACCAGATCTGACACTATCCAGATCCTTGACCAAACCACCACGTCTCAGAGCCTCCCAAAGCTCATCATCACTCTTCTCACCAAATGGATCCAAGTTGGACTTGATGGTTCCCTCGAACAGGACTGGGTCTTGTGGAATAATGGAGAGCTTGGATCTCAACTCGTTCAGTCCCAGTGTAGAAATGTCAATGCCATCAATGAAAATGGATCCAGTTTCCAGTTCTGTGATTCTGAAGAGGATGTTCATCAATGAAGACTTACCAGCACCTGTTCTTCCACAAATACCAATCTTCTCAGCAGCACCAACTTCAATGGACAAGTTCTTCAATACCAGTGGCAGACCAGGGCGGTATCTCAAGGAAACATTCTCAAACTTGATAGCACCGTGAGCTGGCCACTCAGGGGCAGGTCTTGTCTCATTCTTTCTGTAAGCAGCCTCTTGCACCAGGTTACGAGCATAGTGGAAGGTTCTCTCAACGGAGTTCATCTCATTCTCAGCCATGGTGTATGTGTTCAAAATGATGGAACTCAAGCTGGCAAACTGGATCATGTAGTTAATCAACAAACCGGAAGAAGCTGGGGACAAACCAAACACCCTAGTAGCAGACAAAAGGGTAATGATCAGGACAGCAAAGGCAGAAGTCAAGTTCAATCCCAAGTTGACCCATCTTCTAGTGATGACATTGACAAATGACACTTCATTCAGCTGATTGATCAGCTTGTCATTCTTTTCGCCAAACATCTGCTGGGCTCCGTAAGCTCTGATAGTGGTGTACCCATTAAGCACTTCATTGATGTTGTTCATGACAAATGATCTCTGAATGGCCTCCAGTCTCTTGACTTCACGACCGGTGGCCTGGAAGTAGTTACACAGACAAATGAAAGCACCAACCAAGAACGGCAAAGCAATGGCAAACCATGGAACGTAGATGACGGCAAGGATCAAGATACCGAAACAGTTGACAGTCAAGTGGATGAACATTTTCAAAAGATTTGGAAGCGAGTTGTCCAAGGCATTCGTGTCCTTAGTGAATCTGTTCATGACACGGCCAATTGGTGTAGAGTCCATGAATGACATTGGAGTGTGGATAACACGATGGAGAGCATCAAGGTGTAACTGTTTGGCAGAATAGGCAAGAGCATAACCGAGTATACCAAACTCAACCCAAGTGAGGATCCAAGCAAGGAAGTTGAACATGATGTAGAAGCCAATGTACTTACCAACGGTAAAGCTCTTGAACTTATCTTCAAGCCAGTACGCCAACCAGACGTTTGTGAAGATCGTTGTGAATGCAACCAAGATACAAACAAACAGCAAGAATGGGAGGACAGTATAACGAGCAGCTGGACCCCAGCCAACAGACAAGTAATCGAAATACATTGACACCGGAATACTGTTCACGGCACGTTCCTCAGTCATAACCAAGGCACCATCTTCTTCAGCGTGGGACTTGTGACGAGCACCAACATCAACATCACCTTCTGCATCGATGTTGTCTTTTCTCCAATCATTTGGCTTCTCGACAACCTCCTTCTGATGGGTCATCAGTTGTTTGAACTCATGGTTGGTCTGCAAGAGCTCAGCCTCAGATCCTGAACTAACCGTTCCATCACTGTTAACGAAAATGACCTCGTCGGCACTTTGGATAACAGCCAAGTTATGAGTGGCGAGAACCCTGGTCTTACCGTCCAAGTAACCCAACATACACTTCTCGATAATGTGCTTACCAACGTTGGCGTCAACGGCACTGATCACATCGTCAAACAAGTAGATATCCCTGTCATGATACACAGCTCTGGCCAGATTGACTCTTGCCTTCTGACCACCAGACAGAGTGACACCACGTTCACCAACCTCAGTCATATCACGAGCCTTGAACATAGACAGATCAGATTCCAAAGCACAGACATCAAGAACCTCTCTGTACTTATGAGATTCATACTGCTCACCAAAGAGAATGTTGGACTTGATGGTGTCATTGAGAACAGTTGGAGCACCACAAAGAAGAATATCACCATCCTTGGCGATTGAACCTTCAGATTTGCCGATCAAACCAGCCATGGAAGAAAGCAAAGATGATTTACCACTACCAGTCAATCCAGTGACAACGACAAATGAACCCTTCTGGATGGAGACGTTGACATCATGAAGAACAATCTTCTCAGTAACAACGATGTCTTTCTCAAGAAATTTGGCTTTCTTCTTGGCTTCCTTCTCTTCAGCCTTGATCTGTTTCTTTGTCTTCTCAACCTGATTCTCTTCGCCAGTTTCAGACCCATCTGACTTCTCAGAGAACTCGTTCCAGTAGAAAGAGGCATCAGTGATTCTCAGAGCTTCACCTTTACCAAGAGGCAACGCATCGTAGAACGACGTGGCAACACCATTGGTCTCGTCTGGGCATTGCAAATACTTGGAGATTCTCTCGAGTGATTTCAAGCCATCAATGACCGAAGGGATAGAGGACACCAACTGGGTCAAACTCTGGGTGATCATAGAGAACAAAGTCAAGGAAGAGAAGATAACAGCAGCACCTTTCAACCCACTATCAGCATAAGAGACCAAGAATGCAGTCATTGCGATGAGTCCAGAAGCACCAATAGAGTTAGCAATCAAAGCAGCAAACAGATACTGAATCTTGTAGACATAGGAGATCTCCGTTTCACGAAGCTTGACCACAATTTTCTCATAGGCCTCTTCCCAAGAGTAGAATTTGACCATTTGCATCGATTGGATAATTTGACGGATCATGGTGATTCTGCGGGAAGTGTGGACGTTGGTCATGGCCCTCACACTGCCGTATAGCTTTGCAGGGACGATTGTAGCAGCAACCAGAACGAAGAACACAGCGATACCAGCAAGAGCAGAGGCGTGCAAGTTCACACAGAGAAGGGTAATACCAATGACAAAGGAAAATGGGGAGCCAAAGACACCAACACCACTGACAGAAGCATCCTGGATTCTTTCCATGTCAGTACCAACGAACATAGTGATTGCACCGGCAGGATATCTGTGTCTGGTCTCTGCGTTGGCTGAAAGACTTTTATCCAAGACGGCTTTCGTGAGGATACCAGTGATGTTAGTGGAAGCGATACCACCATTGAGAAGACAGTGTGTGTTGAGGAAACTTGTAATGAAGAGGAAAACGGAAACACCAACGGCATAACCGACACCTTTCTTTGCGTCTTTCGCTTCAACAGCCTCAATCAAGTACTTGGTCAGCAGTGGAGTGAATGTAGTCATGATACCAACACCAACAGCAAGAACAATGGTCATGGTCAACTCATAACTGAAGCATCTCCAGAGTGCCCAAGAGATAGAATGCTTTGGCCACTCATCCTCTTTGAGCTTGGAGTCTGGGTTCTTCTTGCGGTGCTCGGCAATGACATCTTCAAGGTTCTTCTGGAACAAGACATACGTCTTGTCAAGGGCCACATCATCACCTAGGGTCCAGAGGTCCTGCTGTGTCACTGTTCTTCTGTAACCCACGGACAGCAGTGGCATGATGTAGAAGATGAATGCCTTGGACATGAAGCTTGCTGTGTTGATTGGGAGGAGACCTCTCTCCGATTGCAATGGCAAAGGAGGGACCCTCTTGTTCCACAAGAAGCGAGTGAGAAGACGGGACTGGAGTGGAGGCTGTGTTGCTGTGTCCTCAACATCGTCAAATGAAGGGGCGGCCTTCTCGTGGGACCCATCAGAGTCGGCGTCGTAGTCAACAGAGAACCGGGGCATAGTGGAGGGTACGGGAGCAGTGGCAGTCGTTGATACCGTTTGTGGAGCATAGAGAGGACAATTGAGGCACAGTGGCAATCATCTGCTGCTTTATATATTCGATGTTCGATGGAGCACGACTGTAGAGGCCAGAATTTAGACATAGGGGTTTTGGAACGTACTGTTTTGGGGACAAAACTCCGCTACTAACACCGCCCCGGATAAGGGTCAGCGAGAGGGAAGGGAGCTCATTGGCCAGCTTTGTTAGGATCTGGGGCGATTCAGGCTCTCATTGGGAAGTCGGGGGGTAATTTCCGGACAGTTGGTGGCTGTGCTGCACTCGTTACTGCCGTGCTTTGTGGATGGCGCCGTTGGTCGTGGGATCGTGGGGTCGCGCAGTGTTGACTGTTGACCGTTGACACAACGGACGGGTCGGTGGAGCTGCTTGTAGCACAGAGCGCTTTGCCAGGGAGTTAACCAGTTGTGCGAGGGCCACTGTCCTGGTACTTGCTACAGTAACATAATAGGATGCACAGGGCATCCACATGAGGCTCCTAATCTGAGTTGAGCGAGCATACTGCGCCTCCACCACTACAGCTCAAAAACCACTCTCCCCATCAAGGACAAGCAACGAGTCGGTCGATCGAAGGAAGAGCCAATGAACATCACCGATCACGAGTTACACGTGTGTAATGACATCATTCCACCCTTTTAAGGGGGCACATACGGCTCCCAGCCCGTCCTTGTTACCACCAAGTGCGGTTTTGCAGCATACGGGACTCGAGTTTGGCATATAAAATACTCTCAGTGAATCTTCTCTAGAACTCAATTGAACATTTTTCTTGGATAATCAGATAGATCCAGCTCTGGAGAGCTAAAGCCGCCCATTTGAATTGCAATGCTTGTATATAAAAGTTTGCGTTATTCGCTATTATAGGTCAAAATGGGTCCTACTGAGTCCAAATGCGGACCTTAACGACGCAATTATTATATTCACTGATTAATCTTCTTTGGTGTTCTCTGAGTAAGAAATAACTGTTGTGAGCTCTTCGAGGTTACCAACAAAACATAACTTCAGTCATATCTCGTTAATTAATATACAGGTTGTCATTTAAAACAGATAAACAGCTCACTTTTTGTCCCTTTGTGCTAACTTCTCCAACATCTGTTCTCTAAAACACCGCAGTGCCTCTTTGTCCTCTCTGGCCAACCACATGGCACATTTGTCCTGTTCATCAGTGTGCAACTTCTCAGTGGTGAAGTCTCCATAGTAAGACCTTGGACATTCTTTGTTCATGTAACTGCCGGAACACCTCCATATGTATCGACCTCTCACTTCTGGTTTCTTATAACTGCGTCTCAAGTCCATCTGTGACCCACATTTATCACACATGGGTAAATTGTCAATGAACTTCTTCAAGTAGTGTCTGTACGTCAAGTTGATTCTCATGGGACCGGATATGGGATGGTTTGTGATCTCTGTGGTGGATGAGACACAATGCTGATACTCTTCTTGGAACCCAGCGTGCAAGACCAGCAGAGTGTTATGGGGTAATGGTACTGAGTAGATGGTATTAAACTTCCCTTCTGATTCGTCACGGTAACCCTTTCTGATCCTGAACTCTCTCATAGCACCGAGTGTCATAGAGGCAATGGTACAATGGGGGCCGATGTATGTCAATCGATCAGAGTGCCAATCCAGATCATTTGACTTCGAATGGAACTTGTTGCACACAACCACTTCGGCCTTCCATGGCTCTTCACTTTGTAATGGCAGTCTCTCTCTATCGTTGATCAGACCGTTCACCTTGTCTTCAATGAGCATAGAGGCGATCTTCATATCATCTGTATAGAGAGAGTTCTCATCATAGTCTGTCTGACGACCGTTGTAGTAATAGCCCTTGACAGCCTTGGCCGAGTACAACTTGGTCTGGTGATTTGAGACACACTTGTTGCCAAAGAGGTAAAACTCCTGTGGTGAGAACTTGCTCTCGTCTTTCATAATGTATGTCAACAGATCATCCGCGAGCTTCTGAGGGAGGAAGTTGTGATAGATCGTGGCGTATGGCACTGTGTTCTCCAGATCTTCCTTTGAGTACAAATGCACGGGTTTGTTTGATCCTGTGGTGTTTGTCGACATGAAGGCCTTCTCGTCAGTGATACCGAACAGCTGCTTGATGTTACCCTGTCTTTCACCTATTCTGGGTCTCTTTCTCTTGGAACCCTCGGGGAAAGACTCCAATAACACACTTTCGGCGCTCTTGATGGAGCCATTGCAAGCGATGAGGATCTCGAGCAGCACGGCTTCGTCTGCCGCGGGGAAGGCCTCTTTGAGCTGTTGGACCTTGTATTCTGTCATTGGTGACACATCATCTGAAGCTCGAAGACTGAAATGTATTTTTTGCCCCGGAAGTGCTTATGTTTTGACGTTGGAGACCTTTGTTTTGGTGGCAAATCATGTAGGTTTTGACGTTTTGGTTCGCGTTTGTCATTTGAGTCGATCTGGATTCTGGGGTGTCTTCGGTACGCTTATAAAGTGAGTCATTTGCAGTGAACTTGGGGAGGCACAGAGTCCAGACATGCCGGTGTCCAGGCGTGGAAAACTCGCTTATGTATGTGTATGACAAAAGATGGAGACGTCTAGACCGGCAGCAGGGCAAAGCGGTGGTTGTGACTTGTGACTTGAAGGATGAGCCACATTGATGAGCTCTGGCATTGGATATTAATGGGCTATGATTATCACTTTATACGAGATCAAGACCAATGTAGAGATACATATGTATCTATAGTATGATTCTACACATATTCCACCTCAAAACCACTAGAATAACCCAAGTAAACCCCGAATATCCTCTATAATTTCATCATTGAGATGTATTCCGACCATCAAAGTCACGTGCAGCGTCCCGTATTTCCCCAAATAGGGTAATTAACGCGACACACAGCTCTATACGTCATCGGCGCTGTCCAGAAGCGTGCCAGTTTGTGCCAATTTACGCCTTTTTCTCGCGCCAACTGGCAGAAAAGTGGCAGAAAACTCGCCGAAACCGGTGGCGGGGCGCCCGGTCCGGCGCTGTGGGCGATAGAGTCACGAGCAGAAAAAATTTCACTCCGGATTACTCACCCTTTTAAAAGCCATTGCTGTCCCGTTACTCTCTCAGACTCCGAACAACTCACACACTCCGAAACAAGCAACAATGTGCGGAACCTGTGAAGAAGCAAAGGCCAACGCTGGCGTTACCGCCTCCAACAGTGAGTGCCATTGGTGGTGATCGAGCGTCTGTGTTTCTCCGTGTGTTTCTTTTGATGGGGTTTCTTTTTCGATGGATCTCACGTCAGGGTCTTCTCAACAGGGCGCCGTCTCTGCTCCGATGATTCTGTTGCACCAGCCACTGCCCACTCCATTGGCATCCATCCAGAAACCACCAGTCGAAGCTGCCTTCCCCCACGGAGAGCACCGCGCCGTATCAGCTGTCACCGTAACCGCTCAAGACCCCGTTATCGGGCGTCAAGGACCAACCTGTGGACTCCATACTAACAAACTACAAACAGAAGAAACCTTTGAGAAGGTCACCGAAGAGAAGAGACAACCAACACAACAAAATCCATACGGTCCAAACCCTGCCGACTTTTTGTCCAACGTTTCCAACTTCGAACTTATCGAGTCCACATTGAGAGAAGGTGAGCAGTTTGCCAACGCCTTCTTCACCACCGAGAAGAAGATCGAGATCGCCAAGGCCCTCGATGACTTTGGTGTCGACTACATCGAGTTGACATCTCCAGTCGCCTCCGAGCAGTCCAGAGCTGACTGTGAAGCCATTTGCAAATTGGGATTGAAGGCCAAGATCCTCACACATATCAGATGTCACATGGATGATGCCCGTGTCGCCGTTGAAACCGGTGTCGATGGTGTCGATGTCGTCATTGGTACCTCCCAGTTCCTCAGACAGTATTCTCACGGTAAGGACATGAACTACATTGCCAAGTCTGCCATTGAGGTTATTGAGTTTGTCAAGTCCAAGGGTATCGAGATCAGATTCTCTTCCGAAGACTCTTTCAGATCAGATATCGTTGATTTGCTCAACATTTACAGAACAGTTGACAAGATTGGTGTTAACAGAGTTGGTATTGCCGACACTGTCGGTTGTGCTAACCCAAGACAGGTTTATGACTTGGTGCGTACTTTGAAGTCTGTTGTTCACTGTGACATTGAGTGTCATTTCCACAACGACACTGGTTGTGCTATTGCCAACGCTTACACCGCTTTGGAAGGTGGTGCCAAATTGATTGACGTTTCCGTTCTCGGTATCGGTGAGAGAAACGGTATCACACCACTTGGTGGTTTGATGGCCCGTATGATTGCTGCTGACCGTGACTACGTTTTGTCCAAGTACAAATTGCACAAGCTCCGTGATTTGGAGAATTTGGTTGCCCAGGCCGTTGAAGTGAACATTCCATTCAACAACCCAATCACCGGTTTCTGTGCCTTCACCCACAAGGCTGGTATCCACGCCAAGGCCATCCTTGCCAACCCATCCACTTATGAGATTTTGAACCCATCAGATTTTGGTTTGTCCAGATACATCCACTTTGCCAACAGATTGACAGGCTGGAACGCCATCAAGTCGAGAGTTGACCAGTTGAACTTGAACTTGTCAGATGACCAGTGTAAGGATGTCACTGCCAAGATCAAAAAGCTTGGTGATGTCCGTCAGTTGTCCATTGATGATGTTGACTCCATCATCAGAGACTTCCACGCTGAGGTCTCCACTCCAATGGTCAAGGCCGCTGAGGGTGAAGAGACACCACAGCCAGAAGACATCTCTGAGGGTCCAGAGGCCAAGAAGCAGAAGGTTGAGAACTAGAGGAGGGGTGTTGTTCATTCCATACAATTCGTGCTAAATGTTTTGACTTTTATTTTTTATTGGGACAAGGTTTTGTTAATTATTTGCATGTACACGAGATCACATACGAATTCTGTTTTTAAGTTTGTTTGATGCAACTCTTTGTAGATCTGTGTCTTCTCAAATGGTGCCGGATCCCTATCCGTGATAGATTTGACTTTATCAGAGATTCGAATTGATAGTGGTGCACGTAATTTAAAAAAAACTGGTAGGGCCACTGTTTGTTTAGATTTCAATTTTCGCGTAACTTCACGTCTGCCACAAACGGAGACACTCCCATGAAAGGGTCGAAAGAGGGTCAAAGTCGCCACACAAGACACCAGAAGACTGCAATGACTCGCTACAAGAAGTTTATCAAGCCCGTTATCCTTGGGGCGGTGTTTTTGGCCGCCGTATACCTCCTTTGGATTGGAAACAACCAGACAGAAGCTTTGCCGCCACCATCCCCACTGACACCAAGTCCACACTCTCCCACATCACCCTTGGAGTGGAACGGTCACGGCGGCTTGGAGAAGTACGACGATATTCACAGCAACCCACAGCCCTCCTGCACCTGCAAGGCGAACGAGAAGACCACCGATTCCACATTGAAGGCTACCGCCACCGCTACCGCCAGTTACGTGCCAGAGACAACTCCCACACCGCCATCTCCGAACAAAGCAGTCGAAAAGTTCCAGAAAACCCAAGCAAAGTCCGTTTTCGTCCTTGGCGGAATCTATTTGGCAACTTGTATCATTACCATGGTGTTTCCACTCCAAGCAGCCAACAGAGTATCCTCACTTGCCCGCCGACTTAGGATTATCATCTGTCTTACATCATTTCTGGTTGGTGTGTTGGATTTTATCCGAGGTGCGTTGCTTATGACAGTGAGAGGCACAAGGCTGTCTGACCTGTTCAGCAATCTGAACACCAGCATCGTCTCAGGTTTTTTTGTGATTCTCTGTCATGGGAGATTTGGAGGCTCTCAACCCCCACCAACGCAACAGGAAAAGAAGCGTCGATGGATTTTTGGAGGGAATCTTTTTATTTCAACCGTTGCATTTCTTCTTGGATCCATATCGGTGGGTAAAGATGACCCTGGTGGCGAAAATGAGCAAATGATCAAGATATTGAGAAGCATGTCCGTTCTTCTGTTTAACGTTATGAGCTATGTCGCTGCGTTTTACAAATTTCTCTCCATCAACATGAATGACAGAAGCCTCAAGAAGTCTCTATACTGGATTGCACTGGGATGGTGTGTATCAAGTTGGGTCTTCTACTTTCTGTATCTCATTTCTGTCAGCAGCTATATTGACAACAAGTGGTGCTGTTGTCCCAACCCACGAGCTGGGTGGGATGTTTTCCCAATGTTAACACCAAGATTCAAGGAGATTGTTCTTTGTTATTCAGACATTGGGCAAGACACATACAACAGCATGAGATTTCAATTCGCATCACTCATCTGTGAACTTGGTGTCTGGAGCTTATTGCTCAATTGCTTTGTGGTGTTCTTGTTCAGGAGACTTCTATCGGAGGGAGATGGGTTATATTTCAGCAAAGACCAGATTGAGCAATCCTTATGGGACGTTTCGCTGGGGGTTGATGAGAGCCATGAGTTGGGTAACATGCCTCGTCAATAATGGCAATTGAATGAATCCTGCAGCTTCCAGTATAAGCAGCTGTAGTCTGTAGTCTGTACTCAGTAGCAGTCAACTATATGAATTGACAAGGGTTGGAGGTTGGACGGCGTACGGTAGCTGATGAGGACTCAGGAGGACTAATGGATTATCCTACCGAAGCGAAACGAAGGACGTCAAGGCTACGAAGAAATTACTCCGTACTGCTCCGCCAGTCCCCGGAGGAGAAGCCGTAGACTATCCTCATACCAAAACAAAGAAGCAAAAAAACCTTACAGCTCACAACCTTTCAACATACACAAATACACTGCCCATTCACGTTTTACTCTGGTGTTTGGTGAACACATGCGAGCAGGTCATACTTCTTTCGATAGAACCATGCTCTGGTTCCATTTCAGTGCACATGAACCTCTACCTACGGGAATCATTCCACTCAAAATGCAGTCATCGCCCATCCAATACCACCCGTACGACTATCAACTTATGTGAGCGTAAGAATCCACACCAACACTGCAACATCAATCCTGGGCTCTAGCAACCCACTCAACGTCCCATCACGATGCTACTTCCTCTTATCCTCACTTTGCTGACTTTTGTCGCCTCCGCATCCGCAGCGGTGGACCAGTTCTGTGCTGCTTTTGAGCCACCACCCAATGGGAACCACCTCGAGTTCTTGGTGAGTTCTTCATACGAGAACTCATCAGTGCTCATTCTACACATTAAAGACATGAAACAGCAGTTCATGGACACTGTGAAGATTGATGAAAGGGTCACATTGCATGATGGTGATTATCCGGTGCGTTTGAGCGAGCCCATTGACTCCGACGTTGACTCCCAGAGCTCTTGTTCTCCAGACACAATTGAAACACTTGACACCCAACAAATTCTTGACACATCGAAACCATCAGAGTTCCCAATTCTTGAAGTTATGCTCAAACCAGGAGATGAAGTTATTTACAGGGTCCCAGCTGCTGGTGTCTACTGTGCCATTGTTTCACAAGACAGTACTGAGAAGGTTGAAGGTGTCCAATTCATGCCCAGCCACTTTTATGGTCAGGGACGCTTGACTGAAGACATGTGGCTCAAGGTGGCACTGGTTTCAGCCTTAGTTGTTATGCTCCATGCTTCTGCCTACCCTGCACTGTTCCCAAGCGTTCACATCTGCTACAACGAGGAAGGCATATGGGGGATGATGAGACATACAGCTTATGGGTCCCTCCTTGTGATGCTGATCAAAATATTCTGGACTTACCCAGCAGAATATGGATGGTTCTGGAACGATCCTTTGTGTGAAGCACATGTGTCCTCGCTAGGTGAGTGGGACTTGCTGGAAGGCATACTGTCTTTCATGATGGCCACAGTTACTTACCGAACTTGCACTGGAATATTCTCTCACAAAGGTTTAACTCACGCATCGCTCTCACTCGAAGCGGTGAGCCTTCTCTGTTCTGCACTGCTTATGCTGATTATCAACACAGTGGATGCGATCTTTCTTACAACGTTCACAGACGCAGGGTTCCTTAGTTTGTTATCCTCACACATTCTTGCGGGGCTTCATGGGGTAGTCTTCTCGATGTTGCATTTCACGGGGACATCGGAAAATAAGAAGAAATATGACGAAACAGTAACGTGTGATTTCAACTCGTTGTTCTTAAATGAAGTTTTTCGGTACGGGTCGGTATCTCGTTGTTGGGTCCCTTGGTTTGTGCCTCGAATCGTCAAGACGACGTTTGCGAGGATGACAACTTGCCCTGCTACCCCTACGTGATCGGGTTCTTGGATGGTAGGGTCAGATATCACCACATAATTGGCGTTTGTTATTGCTTTGAACGTGTCAAGGCCTTTATCTGGGCAATTGTGGGTTACTGGTAGACCATTAAGACATACAACTGAGTACTGTTCTATGCTCAGTCCCCGTTCTACTTGGATTTTTTTAGTGAATATGAAAACAGCACGTTCTTTTGAGTTCATGAACACGTAGCATAGACAGGGACATATCCATATAAATTATACACAGGTGATACCAGATCACTCATCATCGGAATACTTGATGAAAAACTCCTCATGGAACTTGGCCCATTGTTGGATCCACTCTTCACCAGGTGGCAAGAAAGTAGTTCTGACATGGAATGTACCTTCCTTTTGACCAAATCCAGAACCTGGAACAACACAAATACCAGTAGACTCCAACAATCTTAAACAGTAGAACTCATCAGCCTTCAAGCCAGCCTCTTGAGCAGCCTCTTTGGCTTCTTGTGTGAAGATGATCTGTGGGAAGAGGTACATAGCACCTTGTGGTTTCTGAACGGAGATGTTTGTCAGCTGTGAAAAGGCATTGTACATGGCATCGGCCTTGGATTGGTAAGATTCATGGATCAATGCTCTTTCCTTTTGATCATTCTCAAAAGAGGCATCACCTTCTTTTGGTGGGTTGACCATCAACTCGATCAAAGCTTGACCAGTGACAACGGGACAGAGCGAGATAGAAGCCAACTTGAGGAAGAGAGCCATAACTTCTGGAGAGAATCCAACGAGTTCCATGTATCCACCTCTTTGACCACATTCACCAGAGACACCTTTAGAAGTTGAGTGGAGCGAGGCCAATTGTACATTGTCGTAGAAAGAGCCGTTTGGACCATGTTGGAGTTCACTCAAGACAGATTTGAAAGAGTGGAACTCACCCTCGAAGATGTTTTCTTGGTACACTTCATCAGCAATGATTACGAGACCTTCCTTAGCAGCGACTGTGATGATACCTCTAATGGAATCAAGGGACAAGATCGAACCGGTTGGGTTACCTGGGTTGATGACAACGAGGATCTTTGGAGTGATACCAAAGTTTCTTGATTGGTGGACGAGGTTCTCGATCTCCTGTGGGTCAGTGGACCAATTGGCCTCCTCGTTCAAGTAGTAAGACACTGGGGTAGCCTGCTTGAGGGCAATGGCAGCGGTGTACAATGGGTACTGTGGGATCGGGATCAAGACACCGTCCTGGCGACCACTGAGGAGAACCTCGAAGATGCTCTTGACGGCATCGGAGGCACCAGTGGTGAGGAAGACGTTCTGAGGGTCTGCGAAAGCACCGTCATCACGCTTGGAGATGAAGTTGGCGACGGACTGGCGCACAACAGCGGAGCCCTGGGAGTGGGAGTAAGCACCGACGGAGCTCACGCTGTCCAGCAGGCGCTTGGCTCTGTCGACAACGTCCTGTGGGTAGACACCGGCCTCCAACAACGACGGGTCCTGCATGGCAGCGAGCACCTGGCGGTAGAAGGTCAGCGGGGCCTGCTTGAGCTGCTGCGGGTTTCCGATGTTGGCGTTGATGATCTTGTCGAAGGGCAGCGAGCCTGGGCGTGTCTGGAGGGTGCCACGCAGCTCCTCGGCCTTGTTCGGGATGAGGCCTCTGACGGCGTACTCAGCTCTGTGGACGGCCTGGTTGGCATCGCTGAGGCCGAGACGGGCGGCCGGGTGGGCGTGGGAGTGGAAGTGTCTGAGCTTGTAGAGCCCCGGTCTCTGTGTGGCGGCGGGCATTTTGGCGAGCACGGACCTTTGGATCGGGCCTGAGAGTCTCAAACGGCGGACGGAGAGCATGGTTTATACCTGGAGAAGTTGGAGGTGTTTCAGTCTGGGGCGTTAAAACGGGCTCGCCGGGGACACAGGGTGGAGGTCACTCGGTACAGAGGAAGTCGCGCACCTTTAAATGGGCCGGATACGTTCAACGTTTTCGGCGGGAGATAAGAGCGCACCTTCTGCCTGGAGAGTTGGCGCGCGCGGGCCTATCGTGGGATCGCTCTGCCTGGAGCTTCTGCCTGGGCCCCCCTAGGGCCTCTGCCTGGGTCTCTGCCTGGGATTCTGACTCAGGCCGTCACTTCCACATGACCACACTCTCCTTCTAAACACCCACAAATACCACTGGAACAACCCCCTCCCCGCCAGAACAAACCCCCGCTCACCACACGGAAGCCCTAACAAAACCACAAAGCCCAGCCACACAGCCACACCCAACCGTACTCTCCAGTGCTTTCCTCTTGGGGTCTTTTTCGGTGCCAGCTACCCCTTGCGATCAACTCCTTGATCTGGCCTTCCCTTGCAAATGGCGGGAAAAAAGAAAAAAAAAACTGACACTTATGTATGGGGTCATCGCCTGAGTTCGATCTACAATCTTTATTCCTAGATGAAAAGTAGTCTCACTGACGGGCCAGAGTGACTCTCGTTTCTTCTTCCTTGGGTCATCGGCTCATTACGCTCCACAAGTCACCGCCCAAGTGTCTGGCCCACACTCCACACCCACACGGACCCCATCATTGACCGCAAGATGCAGTTGTTGGCGAGTACGACGGGAAACCAACGCCACTAGCGCCTTAACGGCATTATTCAAACCAGCCACATCACTAAAAAGCGTAGGAGAACTACAGTTTTCTCTTAATAATATTAATCATTCCCATGAGAGTGCCAAAAACCAGCAAAAGACAAATTCGTAGACAAAAAAACACAAAGACAATCAAGCCAAGTAGTTGTAAGTATGGTCATCGTTTCTCTCCAAATACTCCTTCTCAACCAACTCATCAACACATCTCTTGATATCTGGAACCTTGGCAAGGAATCTTGTATGAGACTGTTGAATAACCTCAGAGATCAATGCACTGTGAGACAACTGCTTTCTGGCCTTCATGATTCTCACAATACAAGCCTTCAAGTAATTACGACGATACTCGTTAATCTCACGCTCAGCATCCTCAGCGTCTTGCTTGGCTTCATTAGACTTGACACCTTGCATCAAGTTCACTTTGATCTTCTTGGACTTGAACTCCTTAACACATGTGTACTTGGTATCCGACTTCTCCATGTTATCAGAACCTTCTGGGGATTGACTCAACAATCTGGACTTCACCATTGGAACAACGTTGTTAGCAACAGTAGCGGCATCCAATCCAGTGATCTCGCACAACTGTCCTGTGGTGTATGTGTCCTTATCGTTGAATGGTAACAAGATGGCCATTTGAGTCAATGTGGCACTCAAAACAAATGGTGGTCTTCCTGGTTTTTGCAAATTGGCCTTCAAATCACCACGAGACAAGTTCCACAGCCACTTCAACACACGACCAGTGTGCTTCTTGGTATAAATCTCTTCAAACTTGGAATAAGTTGGAACCAAATCGGCTGGTAATTGGAAAGTGTTATGTGATGGAGCGGTAAATGGCCATGATGTCTCGGTCAACACGTATGGATCGAAATCTGGAACCAGAACCTTGGACAACTGTTCTTCCTTGTTCATCTGTTCCTTGAATGAAATCTTCAGGTCACCAGAAGAACGAACATCAGTGAACATCTTGGTAATCTTACTGGTGTATTCCATACTGTTCTCCTGTTGCAATTTTTGAATGACAGACTCCTCCAACTCATCAGATGAAGTGGTGTTGTGAATAAGTCTTCTGGCCAGCAGACGTCTGTAATGGTTCTCAAAGGCATCCTTATCAGTCAAGAACTTGAACACAATCATAATATCATCAATACTCATACCACTGGCAGCATCAGCATCTTTACTCTTCTTGAGCAAGTTGTCACTGTACTTGGCCAAGAGTTCTGGGGTCTTGGAAGTACCTTTGGATCCTGGTGGCTTACCAATTGCATTGTTGTTGATGAATTGCTTACAAGCATTGTCCAAAGCCTTGACAAAAGTGACGTGGTTTTGGAAGGCAGTTTCAACAATATCCTGATACTGTTGGTAAACAGAAATCAAAACCTTGACATACTGTTTTGGTTCAACTTGAGTCTTCTTCTTAGAAGGAGCTTCAGCATTGTTGGCCTCATTTTGAACGTCATTCTTCAAGTTATCAACAGCCTTGAGACCCTGGGCTTGGATGTACTTGCTGAAGATTTCAGCCAAAGGAACCAAAGTAGATGGAACCCTAGCAAACAAACTGAACATCTTGGCAATGTGTTCAATCTGGTTCTGGTCCAACAGGGTCTGGAATTCATCAGACATAAGACGGGCATGTGAAACGATCAAGACATCGTTCAAACAATCAGTCAATGGCTTCTTACTGTGCTCATCCAAGTACAAGTTCTCTCTGGATTCTTCTTCACCCAATCTCTGTTCGGCCTTTCTCATGTAGTCAACAACGTTATGAGATGCAAGGTACTCCGAGGATTCCTTGGCATAGAATGCCTTGGTTGCCTCAAGGAATGGCTTCTCAAAGTGTGTTGTGTAGACGGACAAGTTTGGCTTCTTGAGGTCTTGGATGTCAATACCCAAAAGGACAAAGGACTTGATGGCAACGGAAAGTGTACCTGTGTCAATGACCTGGTTATCTCTCTGAAGTCTGATCTGTTCCAAAATCTCATTGACTAAAGTCTCAACATTTTCATTGAACATATTCTCTCTCCATGTCAAGAGAGCCAAAGTGTTCACGTCAAAGATGTCTCTTCTTCCGTCACTGCGCTCCTTCTGAACCCAGTATCTGTTCATGTAGTCAAACACGTGGTTCAAGTAGCCGGCACCGACTGTGTATCTGGTCCAGCGCTTGACGTAGAAGTCCAAGAACGTCTCTGATGACTTCTTCTCCAGTGATCCGACATAACCCTTGAGGTACACATTGAGCTTCTCGTAGATTTCGGCACCAACGAGCAGCGAGGACTGGGAGCCGTTGTTGTTGTTGTCAAGGTTGCCAGGTGATCTGGACTTGTTGACACAGTAGTTGTAGACGGCGGAGTAGACGTTCATGTACATACCTGGTGTGACATCGGAGGTGTCGTCGCCACCGCCAATGATTCTGTTCAAGCCAGGCTCGACAAACTTCCAGGTGGCTTCCAAGTCGTTGGCTCGTGGGAGGTCGGCCATGGTGTGGGGGAGCTGTACTTAGGGTGGCTCTGGTGTGCTTAGTGTGCGTGTAGCGCTGTGTAGGGAAGTGCGCTGGTGATAGGCTCTGTGACGTGTGGCGTGTGGCGTGTGGCGTGTGAGGTGTTTGAGGACGGCGTCGCTATGAAAAAAACAGTGCAAGAACGGGACAGGCGGTCAGTCACTAAGTTCGTCCTTTATCACGGGACTGGCTAATTGAACGATGGGCCACTGTCAAAGAGGAGGATGAGGCGTTCGTTCGAGGGAGAACCGTCGTCTTTTATTGCTGGAAGGTGGAAGAGCTGTTAACTCGTTGCCGTTTTCTTTCTACGTCGCGAACAGCTCTGTTATTTTTTTAGGCGTTGATCCTGGCGTTTCGGCGCGCACTGGGACAGATAACAGGGCGGATGTGCTGAGTTTCTGGTGAATGGAAGGCTTGCTAAGAGCTGATAAACAGGCCAGGCTTCAGTTGAATCGAGCAGAAACTACCGTGAAGCGTGAAGCGCGTGCTGTGGAGTTGCGGGGTCGGACCTGCCGCCTAAAAGAGAAAGAGCCCTTGACGCGGTACGCACCACACACCACAAACGCTACCATGCTACACAAAGAGGTGCCTCTTCGTATGTTTCACTGTGAGCTACATCGTTGAAGCCTTTTGATAAATCAGCTGATTCAACATTTAAATAGACAACAGAACCCTGTTTCTTATGAATGTCGAAATGAAAACATGGCGCTTTTGTGGGGAAGGGTTCTATATAGCTTGTACAGCCGAGCTCCATGAAGAGTCATTCGCGGGCAGCGAACCCCGAGACCAGGAGAATTAGTTGATGGGGTACCCTCTGTATAAATAAAAGCACTGGAGGAGCCGTCAGCCGTCTTTCCTCCACTGTTTATACATCCGCACTCTCTCAAAGCCACACATAATGGAGAACATTCAACTGGAGCCACTGCCACTGGCAAAAGCCAGAGAGTTCACACAAACGTCTGTCTCCATCTCTCGGCAGCACCGCCAATCGTTTGCTTCTCTGAACTTACAGAATATCACTCTTTCCACACACAACTCTGAATCCACGCAGGAAATCGACGACGATGACCAACCAGACGCAGAAGACTTCCCAGAGGGCGGTGCCAGAGCATATTTGAGTGTCCTTGGGTCATTCTTAGGTCTGATACCAGCGTATGGTATCCCAAACTCAATGGGAGCCATCGAGGCTTACATCTCTCAGCATCAGCTTTCCGCTGTGTCGACATCCACTGTTTCCTGGGTCTTCTCCATCTACACGTTCTTTACCTTCGGTTCGTCCATCTTCTCGGGTGCTCTCTTTGACCACTCTGGTACTCGTACCCCGATGATCATTGGAACGGCCTGTGTCTTCTCAGGTCTTATTGGAACTGCATTTAGTACAGAAGTTTGGCACTTTGTCGCTGCCTTTGGTCTCCTCGTTGGCTTAGGAACAGGTATGCTTATGAGTCCGCTTATTGGTGTCGTGTCTCATTACTTCTACAAGAAAAGAGCAACATCCACCAGTATGGCCACACTTGGTGCCAGTGTTGGAGGTATCACTATCCCGTTGATGCTAAGGGCCATGTACCCTACCGTTGGTTTCAAGTGGGCTATCATCACACTTGCTTGCTTTTGCCTCTTCTTCCTGTCTTGCTCCATCGTCTTATGCAAAGAACGCCTGAGAAAGCCAGCCCCACCAACGGAAGGCACGATCAAGTCATTTATCAACGTCTACATTATCAACATGTTTGATTACAAGGCATTCACTGATCGTCGTTTTGTCTGTTGTGCCATTGGTGTCGCTTTTACTGAAGCTACGTTAATGGTGACTTCGATCTACCTTCCTTCTTATGCCCTCATGAGAGGATTCTCTGCCAACACTGGATACTTGCTTGTCACAGTTATCAATGCCGCTGGTGTCGCTGGCAGACTCTTGCCATCATACATCGCCGACAAGTACTTGGGACCATACACTACCTGTATTTTGACATTGGCCGGCTCCGTCATCAGTTCTTTGGCATTATGGATGCCATTTGGCTCCAGCTTGGGAGTTCTCTATACATTTGCTGCATTGTATGGATTCTTCTCTGGATCTGCTTTGACCATCTCCCCAGTTTGCATCGGCCAGATCTCAAGAACAGAAGAGTTTGGTAAGAGATTCAGTACTACTTACATGACTGGTTCATTCTTCCTTTTGGCATGTTTCCCAATCGCCGGTTCCATTATTGGCGAAGGTACAGTGAAGGAGTACAATAACTTTATCATCTTCTCTTCCATGTTGGCTTTGGCATCCTTGGTGGCTTATACTGCTGTTAGAATCATCAGTGTTGGTTGGAGACTGTCAAAGTTCTAATCTACACCGACGACCCTGCTACATACTGTACACATAAGTATACTTTTTTCAATTAAACCTATTGTTCATTTTAAAGTGAGGATCGTTATTAACGTAGCAAAAAGTATTCAATCAAAGCTTCTGATTCACTGTGCCCCATTACCATTGGCTTCAGCGTGGAACTTTTGGTAACACCAAGGTTCATCCTTAGGACCATACTTCTCTGGTGGGACCCTGAATGGCAAGTAAACTGGGGCTTCATCATCTTTCAACACCTTGGTCTCACCAATCTCCAATGGGACCAACTTCTTTCCATCGTAATCTCTTCTTGTAAGAAGGATACCAGTCTCGTAGTTCTTGATTGGAATATCAAACTTAGACCCTCTCTTTGGTGTAGAGCCCCATGCTTGTTTACTCATATTGTGACTTGTGAAAAGGACCCAATCGAGTGTTTTGAAGTTATCAGAAGACATCATCAAGAACTTGGTGTGACTTGTGTTTGTTTCTCTTTGCTTGGTGTAGTTCTTGTAGAAGATAGAATTCAGTATACCAGCTTGCAGAGCACCGGTCTTGGATTCGGGATTGTAATGAGACCAACCACCAGAATATTCACCAAATTTGGAATTCTGAATCGCCTCAAGAGTTGGGAAGACAACCATAAGTTTGCAGTTCGTCTGATTTTGAAGATTCACAACAGACTGTTCTCCTCCGGGAATTTGAATCTTATCTGGAG
The DNA here is from genome assembly GCA_030557345.1 of Petasospora maritima. Lineage (NCBI taxonomy): Eukaryota > Fungi > Ascomycota > Saccharomycetes > Phaffomycetales > Wickerhamomycetaceae > Petasospora > Petasospora maritima. The sequence goes on from JAKTOZ010000011.1 coordinate 27,986, forward strand.
TTGGATTCGTTCCAAAATGACCGAGAATCAACGGGGCTATCAGATGTGTGAAGATGTTGGATGCCTTGTCACCTGTCCATTTATACGGAGCAGCAATGGATGAAGACTGGTAGAGTAGTTGACGAGAGCTGGTCCACTCTTCTGGGATGCACCCTTGGGCCTTAAGAGACTTGAAGAGAGCCATATATCCAAAATCTCCTGAAGAACCTCTTACTGATGAGATGAAGTCACCTTTCACTTGTGAGAAGTCATACTTGGGTATCAAATCGAGAAGCTCTTTGAACTTTGGCTCAGAGAACTTGTTATAACTGTTGAGGAAGTCGATCAAGTGTTTTTGAAATGCTTTTGGTCCAGTTGGTGTTGGCAATAACGACATGTATGGTGACTCCCAATACATCTGGTTGTTCATTTCAAGTTCTGAAGAAGTGAGGTTGCAACTGAGAAGATAGATCTTCATTGTGTTGTCCTTGTAGAAGTTTATAATCATCTTTGGGTGGTGTGATGTATATGGTTCCATTGGTACTTCACTGATGGTTACGTTGCGTTCCAATCTCAGTTGACAGTCCTTAAGAGTACCGGCTTGGTATAACACCATGATATCGGCGTCTTTGGCAGTAAAGCACTTAAGGATGTATTCCATGTCATACTGGAAGCTGAATAAGTATGATTTCGTAATATCTGGAGACCCCACTATGTCTGAGAGGGTGATGGAGTATTGGATCTTGGTGGTATCATATGCTTGGTTGTGGAAGGGCTTGAATGGTGGTTTGGGGAGATCAGCGGCATTTCGAGGTGGTTTCAGTGGTGTCGAGAGTCTTATGTTGGCCACTCCTTCAAGAGGCGGTGAAAAGACTTTCCTTTTCTTTGCTCTGGTGATATTCATCTTGCTCTCGGTCATGATTGCCAGGTCTTCATCTGATGCTTCATCATCCAGATCGATCACTGTATGTGTTGGCGGTGAGTGTGGCCGTTTCTTTCGATGAACTGGTGGCGGTACAGCCCCAGCCATTTGTCCCTTAGATGTCACGATCATCTCGTCATCTTCATCTTCATCACTGAGGTCAATGATCTCGTGAACTGTGCGGATCTGTGTGTTCAATGGTTCATTCTGCTTCTTCCTTTCTGCTGTCTTCTCTGTCGGCGGTTCCTCTTTCTGTGCTGCGAGAACCTCAAAGCGTTGTAACCAGGAGTCTCTAACTTCTTCGCGGAGTCCCATGACGTGTTGTGTTGCGAAGCGCCGTGATTGTACTGTTGATAAGACAGAGATCAAGTGTTTTGAGTGGCGAGCCAAACAAATAAGCACACCGCAGGGCTGCGTAACCATTTCGCGACAATAAATCGGTGGTGTACGGATGTTATATGCTGCCTTTCGCGAATTGAATAGCCGCCGGCCGGAGTCGGCGAAGAGGGTGGAAACTGGGGAATGGTCAGCGTCAGGGGAGCTTTTAGGGTGTCGCTTCCGGGATCCAGAGCTTGAAAGTGGATGTTTTTAGGGTTACCAAATAGGTCCAGAATGTGATCTTTTACAGGGGAAACTTGGTGTTCTTCAATAAGCTGAGTGGCTCAGTATAGAGGAAATTGAGGAGTGTTATCGTTGCAAGTGGCGCGTCTCCTGATTGGCCGTTCGCGCTTTTTCTCCCGGGTCGACGTTGACACATTCGGCTGGCCAGAGCGCTTCTCGGGGCCTGGTGGGCGCTCCTTGTGCTGGATGCTGGGTCTTGACGACAGACCAGTTATGTATTAGGCACACTAAGCACTCTGTAAAGCACACCGAAACCTCCAAACCCCTAGGCCGTTCTCCGCACATCGACCCCCGCCCTGGCCACGCGTCTCCCCGGTGTGACACAATTTTCCGGAAAATCAGATCTCCCACCAAATTTCGCCAATGCCCGCAGCCCCAGCAAAAAATCTGACACCAAAACTCTCCACAACCGCAACATCCCAACAACAACTCGCCCCGGCTATTTACCACAAAGAGCAGACACAGCAGCTTCCTGTCTGGCCGCCAGATACCAACCCACAAGCCACCTTCCAGCAACCGGCTCCCCTTCCTCCCCCAGCACAGTCCAACAGTCCAGCCGCCCATTGTTGTCGAGTTTTCCCAATCTCGACGACCCGCCCATCACTCGCCCCTCGCTTCACACCATGACGGAAGCAGCGCCACCACAAGCACATCCAGAGGTCACTGCCTCGCCACACATGACAGCACGTGTCACCAGGAAGTCCACACGCTCGGCCACTGCCACCGCTACTGCGACCACCGTCAAGCTCGAGCGCCACGATGAGCTCTCTTCCAGCGCGGGCGCTACCATCACCACAACAGCCACATCTACGCCAGAGCCTCAGGACAAGACGCGCTCTAAGGAGGGAACAGAGTCGCCTCGTACGGTAAGTGCTGGGTCCAAAGAGACCACTCAAGACGAATCTCTCGCTACCGCCAGTGCTGATCCTGAGGACTCGTCTCGTCCAAAGATCTCTCTTCCGCCGATCGGTCACGTCCTCCAGAGAATCGACGCTTACCAAAACGAGCAGAAGCTCCAGGACTCTGCGTTGTTGCTCAACTTCAAAGAGAGAACAAACTCCGAGTACTCGGTTGGATCTGAATCTGACTCAACCACTACAGGCGCTGATGAGAAGAAAGATCTCCCTGCCATGGCTACATTCAACGCACACATGGACATCACATTCAAATCGGAGACGCCTCCCGCTTCAGCTTCTGGAAAGTTGACTACTGAAAACATCAACTCGATGCAACGTACATATTCCCGTTCTGGATCCACAGACCATGCCCCACAACAACACATGAGTGTCTTGAACATTGGTCCAGATCTGACCAAGGCACAAAAACAACAAAAGCAAACCTCCCGTCACTCTTCAGTGGGCTCTCAGGAATCTGAGAGTGGCAGTGCCACACCAAACTCTGCTTCTGGCTTGTCTTCGTCATCTTCATCCTTGAAGAAGCGTACGAATCTCCCACGAGAAACGATTGAGATCTTGAACGAATGGGTGTTGAACAATTTGGACAACCCATATCCAAACCACACTCAGAAACGCATCCTTTTGGAGAAGACTGGATTGAGCAACGTTCAGCTTAGTAACTGGTTCATCAACAAGAGAAGAAGACGTATCTTTTCAAACCTGAGTGGGAACCAGGGCCAACCTATCAAGAAGAAAAGATTGATTGATCGTCTTTGAGATTGAGTTTGTTCATTTGTGGAGAATAGAGACCCAGTTGTTGGTGTCTAATTGTATTAAAGAAGAAGAAAAGGAGTTGCATCGTGCATATGTGTTTTTATCTGTTTTGATTTGTCCCCGCTTTGTGTTCTGATTTTTAGTGTCTTATATGACACTTGTTATTTTAAGTGAGTTGTGATTTTTTGAGTTTCTTGTTGTCATCATGGTAAGGTATCCTTGTGGAGATGATCACCATTGATTGGTGTTTTGTTGATCTTTGCAATGCCTTCCACTCTCTTACCAGCAAGAGATGGCAAATTTAGATCAAGATGTGATGCTGAGAATATCCTTCCTTGGATTGTTGTTGAATTGAATATTCTGTTAATTGTATAAGCCACTTGAACTTCTAATGTGATCTTATTGTAATCTATTACAAATGGCATCTGATAGTTCTATGCATAGAACCCAGAACTACCAGGATATGCCCTAAATAATAAGGTTATACTCAATGAAGATCAATGATCACCGTTCATGACTGTCAACCTAGACACAGATCTTTCAAAGCGCATGGCAAAACTACACTCTCATAATCATCAAGTCGTCATAAAATTGGTGAGTCATTGCAAATTAAAGGATAGCAACAGGGAAATGATATTCAAGCAACGTTCTCCTTGTTCTGCTCTGTAAGAGCTGGTGGTGGTGATGTGATATCCTGAACAACTGGCTTCTCTGGAGAATCAACCTGGATGTTTTCGGTGGTAGCTTGGATCTCAGAGTCACCATCAATCTGCATCTTGTCTTCGTCAGCAGTGGATGGAGGAACTTCAGTCTGGTCCTGGTTTGTGGAGTCCACCATCTGTTCCGTGTTGGATGAATCACCTTCCTGAGGCTCTTCAGCAGGAGCACCTTCAATCTGACCTGGTCTCCAACTATCCATCTGTGTTCTTCTAGCACCAAATCTTGTCTGGTTCATACTTCTCTCCGGCACTGGCATTGGACCTTCTGGAGTCTCGACAACCGCTCTACCGTATCCACCTCTGGCAGAATCGTACTCGAATCTCATCTCATCTCTGACTTGTCCACCACTCTGACCTCTACCGAACTGTCTTCCTTCTTCAAAGCCAGGGTCCAAGTCAATCTCAATGAGTCTCTCCTCAAGCTTGGTACCGTTCAAGTACTTGACGGCGTTGATGGCATCCTCAGTGCTGTAGTAGATGACGAAACAGAAGCCACATGGCGTGTAGTTGAAACGGTCCAATCCCATGATGGTCTTCTTGATGAGTCCTGCTTTACTGAACAACTCGTAGATCTGCTCTTCTGTTGTGTAGAAGGACAAGTTACCAACATACACCGTAGCGCTCTTGTATGAGGCTCTGATGTCTTCAAGCCCAGCATCACCTCTGCGGCGGGCCTTCTTGAGAAGATAGGCGGATGGTCTGTCAAGACGTGTGGCGGAATGCGTGAAATCGGCCTCGTCGAACTCAGCGAGGGACATTGTTTGAGATGGTGCGTGTTTGGGTGCGTTCTGCGCTGAGAATTTGTGTGGCGGCTAATTCCAAATGTGTTGATGGGGGCGAGAGCTGTGTGCTCAACTTGGTTTGTTCTTTTCAAAATATGAGCTCAAAGCCGCCAGGGAAACATAACCAGTAATCCCTCGGATATTACTAATGAGGTAAGTTCCGACCATTGAACCCCGGAACTCGTAAAGAGCCGGAATTGAGGTCACAGGTAGCGCGCCGCAGGACCCTGGCTGTTTACGGTAACTACTGTGGCTCCATACGGTGTCCAATATTTCCCCAGATTGTTTTATATTATAGCGAGTATGGCAAAGCACATTGTGGTACTGATTTGGGATTTAGCCGCCCATCCAATCATTAGCCGCCACACGTTCTGACGCGACAACAGCCAAGCCTGGCCCCTCTCCACACGATCCCGCGAATTGTTCTGTTGGCGCGTTGGACACCTGGAAAATGTTGCAAGCCGTTTCCGCCCGTTTGTCATCGACCACCAACAACACGAGAGACACACCCTTCCCCACGCCCACACCCTTCCTGCTACTCCCTCATCTCTCTGCCACTTACAGAACCGTCACCGTACACAGCCGCCACACTCAGAAACACACAGCCAAGTTATGGGAAACAGCCCGTCCAAAAATGCCAGCCCGAATACCCACACCGTTCAGCAGGGTTTAAACGCCTCCAATGAGGAGCCTGAACCCGATGATAGGAGGTATCCTTCCTATCACACCACTACTACACCGCGTTCCAGCGCGAGAAAGATACAATACAACAAGAGTAAGCTCCAGAAGAAGATCCCTGCTCAGCTCACCAGCAACACCAAGAAGTTCACCTACGACGACCAGTACGAGTCCGCAGAGACGGCGGCTGAGCCCGATCCTTTCGACCTCGACATCTCCCTTTCCCTGGCCCATGCCTTGAAGATCAACAACAACAGCACACCGCGTCCAGCCAACTACGTGCCCTCCACGCCCGGCGGGTTCCAAATCGGCTCCTCCACGCCCGCCATCCCGGTCATCTCCTCTTCCTCGGCTACAACATCTACATCAGACAAGCTGGACGAGGTTTGCAGCTCTTTCAGTGACGTCTTTACCACCGGGTCCTCCTCAAGCTCGTTGTCTATCACACCGCCAGGAGCCGGCTTGGCTCCAATCTTGGAAGAGAGCACTGTTAAGAGATTGCCATCAACGACCACGAGAAAAGGCCTTGATATTGACTCCATCATTGATAGGTTGTTACAGATGGGCTCCCTTTCTGCTTCCTCCTCTCCAGTGTTGCATGCAAAGCAGTCTCCAAAGTCTGAAGAGTTCCCTGTCTCCCCAAGAGAGATTACAATGATTTGTTCCCAAGTCCGTGAGATCTTTTTGGAACAACCAAGTTTGTTGAGATTGGGAGCACCAGTGAAGATCGTTGGTGACATCCATGGCCAGTTCAATGACTTGCTTAGAATCTTGAAACTCTCCGGTTTGCCTCCTCACTCCAACTACTTGTTCCTCGGTGATTACGTTGACCGTGGTAAGCAGTCTTTGGAAACAATTTTGTTGCTCTTCTGTTACAAAATCAAGTACCCAGAAAACTTCTTCATGCTCAGAGGTAACCATGAGTCTGCCAATATCACCAAGATCTATGGATTTTATGATGAATGCAAGAGAAGAGTGAACTTGAAATGTTGGAAAACATTCGTTGATGTTTTCAACACATTGCCAATTGCTGCTGTTATCTCCGACAAGATCTTCTGCATCCATGGTGGGTTATCACCAAGTTTGAAATCCATGAAACAGATTGAGCAGGTTCATAGACCGACTGATGTCCCAGAAGAAGGTCTCTTGGCTGATTTGCTTTGGTCAGACCCTGATGGATCTGTTACAGAATGGTCGGAGAATGATAGAGGTGTCTCATACACTTTTGGTAAGAAGGTTGTTGATGCATTCAACAGACGTTTCAAGTTTGATTTGATCATCAGAGGCCACATGGTTGTGGAAGACGGTTATGAATTCTTTGCCAAGAAGAAGTTGTGTACTGTTTTCAGTGCACCAAATTACTGTGGAGAGTTCAACAATTGGGGCGCCGTTTTGAGCGTTGACCAAAATCTTTTGTGTTCGTTTGAGTTGTTGAAGCCAAATAAGAAACTCTGAGATGATGGTTTGTCGATGAACTTTTATTTTTGTCTGGTTGAGAAGAGTATGGTTCCTGGATCTTTCTTTTGAAGTTGATGAACTTACCCTTATGTCCATTACGAGAGAGATGACGTTTTTTTTTATGTTTTGTCTATGCTTTACTACCAGCTTTACTTATCGATTTTTATGTTTTGTTTGTTATGTTTTTGGGTTTTACTGAAACCACACTATTGATTAAGTTGACTTTAAAGTACATATGATTTGTTTTCGGAATACCTCATGGACATGTAGAGTCCCCGAACCCCACCGGCCCATAAAAAATACTACAACATGTTCAATACATCATGATCGATCTATATATATACAAGGGTCTGGCGGTGGTTGATGAGGAAGGTAGTCCTCCTCATAGTCCGCCTAGACACTTGTTATATATATATATAGTGCATTTCCAGTACTACTGCAGATGTGAAAAATTGCCACTACGAGATATGTGAAGCGCTGCTATGTATGGCTAACTTTATAAATTGTCATCAAGCCGGCCGTGCTCTCTGAAGTGGTACTGGTCTCTCATACGCTTGGGAGTCTCTGGGTCATTGTCAAGATCAGCATACTTCCCCTTCATGTGCCGCCATAGAATGTTGTCTGTCCAGAAGAGCTGGGGCTTGGTGCACTCTGTGCTCCTGTCTATGCTTGGGTCAACTTCGCATCCAACGAGGAATTGCCAGTCAATCCAGGACCTAGCCGGGGCAAGCGCTCTTATGGGAATAGTAACAAAGTCTCCTCTTCGGTAAGCACTGTTGCTAACGGCCACCAGAATTGTGTTTATCTTTGGCATCTCGTTATCAAATAGCCCGTTGGCCTTAAAGTGTGATCCGCGGACATTGAGCCTGAGATCGTGGAGTCTTTTTGTTCTTATAATTGGAAGTGTTGTGTAGGGGACTGTTGTGCTGAAATTAAAGCTCTGTAGGTACTTTAATGGCAGCTCAAAATCCTCCAATTTCTGGGTGCCACTGACCAGTTGTTCATTTGTCCTCATCCAGAGGAGGTGTGTCACCTTGTCCAAACAAAGCTTGGTTAGAAGAATGTCATGGCCACCGATGATCTGATGTTCTTGGAAGTTTCTGGTAAAGCTGAGGTCCATGCTATCAGAAACAAGTTGTAAGGGTGTTTCGCAAGGAGGGAGGCAGTACCGTGAACTGGCATCGATAGCATCAATCTTGGTCAGGCGGAATCTTGCTCTCTTGGATCTGTCCTCTTCTGTGGGCGCACAGCCTGACAGAACAAGGGAATTTTTGGAACCAATATGCTCAGTATTGGTTATGGTAGGGCAACAGTTGCGGTAATAAGTTGTCAGTCTATTCAACTCTGGTGCCTTAAGATTTCTGAGCCTGAGATCATGTGCTCTTGATCCATTGATGAAGTGCAATGTAAGCTCCTTTGTGTTCGGCAAGCTGATGCTGTCTAAAGAGGAGACTCCAGTTATCTCCAAGAGTCTCACATTGGTAAATGCCGTTACGTCATCTTCAAGAGTCTGATCAAAAGTATACTGGTCCATTTCCTCAATATTATCTTCATCGAGTAGAACGCGCGCGTTGGTGTTGTCAAGGTACAGTTTTCCCATACGGTGCGCAACTGCGAGCTTGTACAGTGACAAAGGAGGAATTTTGGAATAAGCAATGTCAAACCTGGCGTACACGAAGCTAAACCTGTTGAATGGGGATATTGTGATATCTCCTTCGATCATTCCTGAGCTGAAACCAAAAAATCCCCCCTTGGTATCGTCGCACTGGTCTCTGACAAACTCAAAGAGTGTCCACATGACTTTGGAAAGGTTAGGAAAAGTTTCTATCCTTCTATATTCTTTGAGGCGGACAATTGGTAAGCCGGGCACTTTGAAGAAGCGAGGCTGAAGCAAGTATTCAACCGGTATATCAGATACCACAAGGAACCTATTTCTGATGGCTGGCCACACTCTCAATAAAGCGATGAGAGAGAACATATCAAGGTGGGAGATCACCTCTCTAAGCAGCTCAGGTGGGAGCCTTGAGAGAATCTTGCACCGTTCAGAGTCGGAAGGTTTCATATTTCAAGTTCCCAGTAGGTCTGTTGGTATTACAATAAATTAATTACTCTAAGTACTCTTGTTCCGCAAAAATTCTTGAGCTGTGTATGCGATGTGCGTGATGTGCTCTTATCATGATTTATGATCATCACGGGTCATGACATGAAATTTATGCGCATGGTATAATCATGGATCATTTAAGGAAAATAATATGGTAACGTTATTATTGTTATGGGATGAGATTTTTTTATTAATACCTATAAAATGTAGCTATAAATGATCAGGAAACACTCAGCAGTATACACAAAAGTAGTTCGGGCAAGCGATCCATACGGCCGCCGGGTACATCTCATGTGATCTGTCATTACGGATTGTTTTGATCGGCGTACCAAAAATGCTGGCATCTCATACGCTTGGGAGTTTCTGGATCGTTGTCCAGTTCGGCGTACTTTCCTCTCATGTCCTCCGAAACCGTATTGCAATGCCATTTCAGGCAGGGTTCCATGCACTCACTGGTTCTGTCTATGCTGGGGTCCACTTCACATCCAATTAGGCAGTTTATCTCTAGCACCGCTTCATTTGGGGAAAACGCTCCAATGGGTACTCTCACCAGCTTCTGCTGCTTCCAATCATCGTTAAATATACAAACCACAAGTGTGTTCATCAGTGGCATGTCGTTATCAAGAATCCCGTTCGGGTTAAAGTTCGGTGATTCGACAATAATCTCAAGGTCGTGGAAGTACTTGGTTCGTATAGGCGGAAGAGTAGTGTTGGGGACAGTGGTGCAAAAGTTGAAGCACTGAAGATACTTCATTCTCAGCTTGAAATCCTTTAGCTTGGGGGAATCCGCTGGTTGTTCATTTGTCCTCATCCAAAGGAGGTGCGTTACCTTCTTCAATCGAAGCTTAGTGAGAAGTATGTCATGTCCTCCGATGATCTGGTGTTCTTGGAAATTCTTAGTGAACCCAAGGTCCATGTTGTCTGTAATAAGAGACAGAGGTGTTGAGCACTCTGGTAGACAGTATATTCCGGTAGCATCAATAGCATCAACCTTGATGAGACGGAAGCTGGTTCTTTGGGAACTGTCCTCTCCCATGTGTGTACGACCTGACAGAGCTAAGGGGTTCATGTAACCGATTTGAGCAATCTCGGTGATGGTAGGGCAACAGTTGCGGTAGTAAATTGTCAGTCGATTCAACTTTGGTGCTCTCAGATCTCTAAGTTTGAGGCTGTGTGCTTCGCCATTGATGAAGTGCAATGTGAGTTCTCTTTCGTTGGGCAAGTTTATGCCGTCTAGAGAGGAAATTTCTGTTATCTCCAGGAAGCTTAATTTGGTGAAAGTGTTTACTGCGCTTGTCTTTCGAGTGTGACAAAGACTAGAATACTCCATTTGGGAGGTATTTTTTAAGTTTTTACCACTGATGTGGCTGATGTACAGCTGTCCCTGCATGCTCGTTAATGGTTCCTCAAATGTGTACATGTACAAAGAAGGGGATATTGCATGAGTATAATCAATACCAAATGTGAGGAAAGCAAAGCTCAATCTATCGAAGGATAGTAGTGGTCTGAGATTGTCGCCAGGCTCTAGGGTGAATGAGTTAAGTCCTCCTTCTAAGTCTTGCGGATCACCAACGAATTCAAAGAGAGTGATCAGAACTTTGGAGAGGTCTGGTAAGTTCTCAGAACTTTAAGGACATCCTTGAGGCGGACAATAGGCAAGTCTGGTACTTTGAAGAAGCAGGGCTCCATTTTGTGCTCGTCCTCGATATCAGATACCACTAGGAACTTATCTCTGATGGCTGGCCACGCTTTCAAGAGAACGATGAGGGAGAACATATCAAGGTGAGATATTACCTCTCTCAGGAGCTCGGGTGGGAGCCTAGAGAGAATGTTACATCGATCAGGGCCACGGGAAGGCATAATTATACAAGCTCTCGTATACTCTTGAAGTGTTTTTTGATGGATGTCTATATTGGACTTTGTACTAGGGAGCAGAATAATCAATATGTGTTGCAAGGCCTCAATTCTTCCAACGTCGATGAGCTGATATGAACATCACCCCAGCTGGCGTATACGCAATTAATCCAAACATACGGCCATGATATGAAGATCATGCATCAACGTGTTGTGATATATTATGCTACACAGACGATATACCACTATATGAACCCTTGGATACACAAGGGGTCTTGTGACTGTGTACAAAGTGCAACATCTGCAACCAATGTGTTATGATCACTTGTGTCATATGGACGCCAAATTTTGCGAAAGAGACGCATGAAGGCGCCAGCGGGAATACGGGAATTACGTAAAGCGCGCAGTGGCGAAAGCTGTTTTGGCGTAAGAAACTGTAGACATCTCGCACAGTCGCACTCCGGCCCCCGGGTTTGACCCTTGGTGATTCCAATTTCCCGAGCCCTGGCCTGTGAGTCGTGAGTCTGGCTGGTTACCGGGAAATTGGGTCAATTGGCGCAAGGATGAAACTTCATACATATATTTATTCTCTTTGGCAAAGGAAGACAAGCTTGCAAGTAGCGTGTAACTCTGAGGAATCGCCCCCGGAATCGAGATTCGAGAACCGGCCAGAACCGAAGGCTCGGAGCTTAGAACTACAAATGTCAGAAGGTGGGGTGCTTCGCACTGTTGTTGCAAGAGCGGCTTCAACCTGGAGTTGATTTGTACATATGTTTCTTGAGTCAAAGGCTGCCGAGTCACACGACTATCCCAGTTGAAGGGTCCGGACTCCCAAACTCCAACCGAAGTGGATTACATACTCTCCTTACTCCCCTGGTCGTACATATGTGTCAAGCGAGAACGTTCAAGGGTGGTGCTGCCCCACAGCCGGTAAGCGGCCCGTTGACCGGTAGAGGATTTACAAACAGTCGAGTTACCGACGCAGCTTGGTGGTTGGTGGAGAAAAGCGGGAAGATGGGCGGTTGATGGGCAGACGAAATGTCGGCAGATTTTGCGCTCTTTTTTACGCAGTCCTGCAATTTTCGCAACCCGGATTAATTATTTCTTTCGCAAAATCAAACAGAGTCGCGAAACTTGCGCAAAGCTGGGCGCCCGGGATAGCGCCAAATGCGAGAATATCCCGATTTCACAGGTGTTCCTGGTGCGAGCCTCTGCGTTGCGCGCGCCGGGTTACTCAGGTTCGCCAATTGGCGCTGGCTTGTGTCTCAATTTTGAGAGCGAGAAAAGAAGTCAAGCAGAGCAGTTCATATTTTGGAACTCCAACTACAACGAGAACCAAACAAAGGCACCACTGGCCAAAGACACAAGGCACCGGCCACAGGAGCTACACACATCCAACCTTCCACAACCCACACGGCTTCCCTCGAACTTGTGTGCTCTCCGCTGCTCTCCGATCGGCTGTTTTTCTGTCATAGCCATCGCACATCCTGAAGAAGGGCTCGAGGCTACAAAGAACCATCTCAAGCCTCTCACGAACACAAAGACACACTTATACACATAAGACACACATCCCTATCACTGAACTCCTCAAAAGAACCGCCCAGAATGGACAACCCGCCATCCATATGGGACATCTACGCCGCGGCTAAGAAGTTGCTGGTGCTCCAGCCTCGTATTGAGAACAGAACGTTGAGAGAAAGTTGCAAGAACGTCCAGAAGGCCCAGAGGAAGGTGCGTACGCAAGATGGGAACCTCAGTATTGATTCACTGAGTCCTGCTTCGGTTGAGTCCAACAAAGTCAGCGTCGGATCCACTTGTTCCGGCGACACAGTTGTGTCTGCTGCTACTTCAACGACATCCACCTCAACACTGGCGCCTCCAATCCAAGCCAAACAGTCCAACTTGACCAAGGGCTTGAACTCCAAGGCTGCACAGGATAAGGTGCGCTTCGGTGAGGAGCCTCGTGGTTATCAAGACATCAATGGCCACCGCAATGACATGTCCATGTCCTGGGAGCTTAACCACGATGACACAATGTCGGTCAACTTCAACGACAAGGCTTTCAAACTGGACAACTTGTCACTCAGACAGTTCTCTGAGAAGTCCTCTACAACATCGATTCAACCACAGCAAATCCTTCAACATCAACACCAGCAACAACCGCCTCGTGATCCATTTGCTCCAAAGTCCGTTGCTGAGTCACCTGGTGGACACATCCAACCACAACAACTATTACAAAAGCAATTGGAACAGCATCACAACCAGGCTCAACAGCAACATCAGTTCCAAATGCTTACGACGAGTAGAGCACAACAGATCCAGATGGGCCAATCACTGCCTACGACACAACCACGACCAATTTACAATGACAACAACAACATCAACAGACAGACTATGAACAGAACGAATTCTTCAGCTTCTTTGTCGACGTCAGCTTCGTCCATGTCTAAGAAGAAGCCACCTTCAAGCAGTACCAACACCGAGTGCTATAACTGTCATACTCAGAAGACACCACTGTGGAGACGTGACTCTAGTGGTAACACACTGTGTAATGCTTGTGGTCTGTTCCAGAAGTTACACGGTACGATGAGACCTTTGTCTTTGAAGACTGATGTGATCAAGAAGAGAAACTCTAGAAGAAATTCACAAAGTGTTTCCAACCAAGGCAAAGATCCAAGAACGTTGAACAGTTTGGAGAAGAATCTCAGTCATTACATCACACCAACTTCATCGTCTAATTCACCATCATCAACGGTTTCCACGCCCGCTGGTTCTTCCAACATGTCTTCCAACTCTGCCAATAACACGAGGTACAAGAACGTCCCTATATTGCCCAAACCATCTTGTTCTATCCCAACTGCCTCCAACTCTCGCAAGCCATCATCCATCACAACATCTCGCAAAACATCTGCTGCATCTCCTTATGATTATCAATTTGGTCAATCACCATCTACATTCACCAATAATACCCCATCTCCAATCACAATGCCATCACCTGTGTCTCCGTCAGTGTCGTCTCAATTGGCTTCAAACGGTTCATTGCCTATGAATCTGAGCTCCACGAATCTGACCAACAGCTTCAACCAGAAACGTATCCCACAGATGTTTCAAAGACGTGAGAACAGCGTTGGTAATCTGATGGTTACGTCTATGAACGGTGCTGTTGCAGCATCGAGTGGATCGTTTGTCAATCCAAGCATGCTCAGTGTTAATGGTGATGAGATGGATGTTGATGATGTTAATGACGGTGGAATGACAAATGACCTGGACTGGTTGAAGTTTGATATGTGAATCTTGTGCAATCTCTTTTTCTTTGTTGTGTCACTTTACTACTTCTGGAGTATCTTTCTCCACGCCACTCTCTTGTTTATGATCATGTTCTTTGTCTTTTCTTTCGTTTATGTTTCTGTGATACAATTTCACTCGCTTCTCTTTGATACAGAAGAAGATCTTACAATTTTCCCAACTTTTACATCTCTTTTAATACAATAACGACTCATGAGGAAATTGGTGGATTGTGGATTCCGGTGTGGAATTCAGCTGTAAAGTAATTGTGTTGTATGTAGTTCTACCACGATCTGCCAAAACGTATCGGGCAAAACAGTGAGATAAGTAAACAAAGGCACACCCATCCAAGCAATCCCACTACAAAACAACGAATTACAAACAGAAATGCCGCCAGAAATGCCAGAACAGGGCCCATCTCTTGCCACACTCGGAGCACAGGGCACACGCTCCTCTTCTCCCGGTTCACTCGTCTCAGCTTCATCGTCTTGTACTGAATCCCTCGTTTCCCCTGAACAGACACTTTCTTTGCTCGATCCCCAGCTCCCATTGGTCTTTCCTGCTCCGGTTTTGGGGGATGGTGATCAGCAGGCTTCTCCAAAGGACCAAGATCCTTCCTCTTTGCCTTCCAACAACGTCCTGGAGAACACAGAGCTCTCAGGAGCAGGTCCAGAGTGTCAGAATCAAGGAGAAGGTCCTGAAGAAGAAAGAAACGACGGTGATGGGTCTCTCAACGACAACAACAATCAACAAGATGACCACCCAGAGACACATGGTGGTAGCACTGGAACCGATGGGGGAAACAGACAAAGAGGAGGAGGTGAGCTTATGACACAAGGTGATAACACTGGCGGCGGAGGCGGAGGTGGTCACTCTTCTGATAATGACGATTATGTCACTGAGACCACGACAACTGTTACTGTTACCGTTACAAGAAGCTCATCGATGTTTGAGGAAGAAAGCACAATTATCGTTAAAACGACAAAGAGAAGAAGAGAAGAAGAGTGAGAATGTGATTAATGACTCTCCGTGATGTCCAATTCATGATGGAGTGGTTTGGTTTGGGTCGAGTTTTCTATTTATTTGAGGTATTTTGCATTGATATTTGGGTATTTGGTATTGGGTTTGCTATGGAACATGGTTTATATTAATTTATGATTTATTGATACATGTTGTAGCGTAGTCAGTAGACCATGGTGGCAGTGGCAGTGGTGGCTATATCTTGATTTGGAAACATTCACATGAACAATAAGTCTTTAGAGCTACAACTTTTCAAAATAAATATCATTTAGTTGAAGTGGAATATAGAGGAGAGCAACTTGTATCACCAGGAGTACAAGGGTCCCTTTAGATCCTCCCAGAAAACCAGGCTGGGATGCAACAGAAGTACCAAGATCACTTAGAAGTGTCAACAACGTAACGACCAAGAATCTTACCCTCTTCCATCAAGTCGTAGACGGCTGGCAACTCAGACAATCCAACAACCTTGATTGGAGACTTGACAGCGCCTCTGGTGAAGAACTCAATGGCCTCACGGGAGTCAGCTCTGTTACCAACGTAAGAACCTCTGATCTGGATGGACTTGATCACATGGGTGAAGACGTCGGACTTGCAGACAGCAGATGGTGGGAGACCAACCAAAACGACCTTACCACAAGATCTGACAAACTGTGTGGACTGGGAGATGGCAGCATCGGAGACAGAGACGTTGATGACACCGTGTGGACCACCGTTGGTCTTCTCAATGATCTCCTCAACCAAGTCTGGAGAAGTCTTGAAGTCGACAAAGGCCTCAGCACCGAGCTCACGGGCAAGACCCTCCTTCTCACCAGCATCGATACCAATGACTCTGTAACCCATGGCCTTGGCGTACTGGACGGCAAGGGAACCAAGACCACCACCAGCACCGGAGATGGCAACCCATTGGCCAGCTCTGAGCTCAGCAGTCTTCAAGGCCTTGTAGACGGTAATACCAGCACACAAGATTGGAGAAACACCAGCCAAGTCTGTGCCCTGTGGGATCTTAGCAGCCTGGACAGCATCGGCAGTGGCGTACTGCTGGAACGAACCGTCGTGGGTGTAACCGGACAAGTCAGCGTGTGGACAGTTTGGCTCAAAGGAGTTCTCACAGTACTCACAAGACATACAGGAACCGTTCAACCACTTGATACCGGCGTAGTCACCGATCTCAAAGTTCTTCACCTGGTCACCCTTGGCAACAACGATACCGGCACCTTCGTGACCACCAACCAATGGCAACTTGGTGGCCAATGGCCAGTCACCCTTCCAGGCGTGCAAGTCGGTGTGGCAGACACCAGAGTACTTGACGTTGATGAGGATCTCGTTTGGCTTTGGCACTGGCACTGGGATGTCCTTGTACTCCAATGGACCGTTGTTCTCGTAGAAGATGACGGCCTTCTGTGTCTTTGGGATGGCTGGGGCGGAGGCGAGGCCTCTGATGAACTGAGGCTTGAACTTGAGGCTTGTTCTGAGCATGATTGTGTCTTATGATGGAGAGAGTGAGAAGACCAATTGAGACGGGGCCAAAAAGGAGAGGACAACCACCGCCCTTTTATACAGACAGTGGCCCCGCCTGACGTAGTGGACATACGGAGCTTCTGTGTTGAGATATTTCCACGTACTCCACAAAAGTGACCCACAGAGAACTCCGAGCAGGTCCGGAGTCGAAGTGCGGGGGATCACAGATGGCGGGGCACACCATCAGGCCATTTTCGCGGGGGCCATTGATAGCTACACACTACGAAGCTGTACGCCTTTAAAACCCTTCAATTGTGCTGGATTCAACCCCTTTTTCGTTCAATTGGGAAGATGCTCCCCTTCTTATAAACCCACCGTAATCAGCCACCAGCCGTACACAAACAGCGACTCATGAGTCGCCCACACAATGGGCAGCTCGGAGTTCGCTCCCACAAAACAGCCGGATCCCGCACAAAGTGCAAAGATACCCAAAACGTGGAGAAAATATGTGCCACCCAGAGATCTGCAAAGTGGGGCAGCTGTACGCCAAAACTGTCTATGTGACATCTGAACTTTGAAGTTTGTTGGGGCCTGTAGGCCTGTACGTGTGGGCTTTGGATCTAAGAAACGCCTTGTGCTTTGTGCTGGCCAGTAATAACTCACCTATTCACTGTAGGTGTACACCATACGCCATACTGGCGGGGGAAACTCCGATCAGAGCTCTTTCTTTTCTCATAACTCTTCCATATCGGACACCTATGAGTCTACAATCCTTCAGCTATAGCATCTCGCCTCTCTGTAAGTCTACCCTATACACCTATGCCTGTTTCTTCATCCAGTTCAAGAACCCAGGAACATCAGCAGCAACACTCTTCGAGATCATAGAGTTCTGTAACCATTTAGGAACATTACCACCACTATCACTTGCAGTACACATTGACCATTCAATCTTGGTATCACTGGTCCTCTTGATTCTCTCAATGGAGCAGTAGACACCTTTAACATGACCGGACGTTGTACTTCTGTTGCTGACCAATTGAATCACATAAGCACAATCATTGACGTATCCTGGTTCCACAATCATCATAAACTCATTAAACTCACGAGTCGTCAACGGTGCTCCCAATTCGTACTCTGCGCTGATGCTCACCCATTTCTTTAACTTCTCTTTATCCTCCAATGAAGCGTACTCATCATAAGACTCCAATTGAACCTTCTCCCATTTGTTCAACACGTGGATGTATTCCAGTTCGTACTCAGTATGTTTGTAATTGTCCTCAATGACGAAAACACCATCTTTCTTCTCAGCTCCAAACAAATACTTTATGATCTTTTGATACTCGGCCTCTTCAACGTCGTGCTCAGAGACTCGAGAGATCCAATACTCCTTGTCGACATGTGTACCGTACGTAGTCACGCTTTCCTTTGACCCATCTTCTAAGTTGTAGTTGTAGCTCTTTATCTTCTTCCAAGAACTCACACCATCAATGAATGCTTCAGCATCTTTAACGAACTGAACTGGGTCATTTGGAAGGTCCACCAAAGACTGTGGGCTTGTTGAAAAGTGGAATACCATGGTCTCGTTGTATCAATTGGGGTTGTGTGTGTATGGTACTCTGGGAGGATTGCCAGTTGGATAGCAGTATATTTTTCTCTGTTTGTGTTTAGAGGCTGTGCTCCATATTAATATCGGATCTCCAATGGCCCGCTTTAATACCCGACACCGTTATACACGTCGTACATATAAATCGTACATAAAACCCGGACACCTGTACACCCGGACATTAGTACAGTTGATTACGTAAACACCTGGACACCATTTGATCCTAGCCAGCAAAAAGAGCGTCTCCATATTTCACTTTGAAGAGTTTGATTCATTAAGAAGTTGAGGATCGGGGAAAAACTTGGAATTTTGATGTTATGAGAGCACTGTTAGAAAGCTGAGATTCAGGAGACTCTAACAGTACAAACAGACCACAATATTTCAGCATATTCAGATTTATGGACCATTTTAAAGCACTTTATTCTCCACAGTGCTCCGAAATCGCGAAATTCATTCCGAGGGAGATGATCAGGGGTTCAACACTCAAGGGAAGCGTTATTTAGCTTGGGTACATAATTATATAGACAGAGGTGGATTATTACGGGTCAATTGGGTACATAAGCACCTGAATTACACACTAAACACACCAAACAACCATACATTTACACCGGAAGGCCGCCCAACAAGACGCAACACCGGTCCGGCCGGAACTCCCCATGGCCCACAGTTGCCCTCCCACGGGCATCTCCCGGCCGCCCATGGCCCCGTATAAATACTTTGCTCGCCGCCCACGCCACCCACGCCACACCCTCATCAGCCTAATTCCCTCCCCAGCAAACAACAATGTCCGTCGAACAGCGCGCCATCTCCACCATCAAGCTCCTCTCCGTCGACCAGGTCGCTAAGGCCAACTCCGGTCACCCAGGTGCTCCTCTCGGTCTCGCCGCCGTTGCCCACTTGATCTGGAAGCAGATGAAGTTCAACCCAAAGAACCCAGACTGGATCAACAGAGACAGATTCGTCTTGTCCAACGGTCACTCCGTCGCCTTGCTCTACTCCTTGCTCCACCTCTTCGGCTACCCATTGTCCATCGAGGACCTCAAGGGATTCAGACAGTTGGGCTCCCACACCCCAGGCCACCCAGAGGCCGAGACCGCCGGTATCGATGTCACCACCGGTCCATTGGGTCAGGGTATCTCCAACGCTGTTGGTTTGGCCATTGCCCAGAAGCAGTTCGCCGCCAAGTACAACAAGCCAGAGTTCACCTTGTCCGACAACTTCACTTACTCCATCTTGGGTGATGGTTGTTTGCAGGAGGGTGTCTCCTCTGAGGCCTGCTCCCTTGCCGGTCACTTGAAATTGAACAACTTGATCGCTTTCTACGATGACAACCACATCACCATTGACGGTAACACCAACGTCTCCTTCACTGAGGACGTCAACAAGAGATTCGAGGCTTACGGCTGGAACGTCTTGTGGGTCCAGGATGGTAACGAGGACTTGGAGGCCATCTCCAAGGCCCTTGAGGAGGCCAAGAAGTCCGACAGACCAACCTTGATCAGACTCACCACCATCATTGGTTACGGTTCCTTGATGCAGGGTACCCACTCCGTTCACGGTGCTCCATTGAAGGCTGATGACATCAAGCAGTTGAAGGAGAAGCTCGGTTTCAACCCAGAGGAGACCTTTGCCGTCCCACAGGAGGTTTACGACTACTACCAGAAGGAGACCATCCAGCCAGGTCAGAAGGCCGAGCAGGAGTGGAACACTTTGTTCAAGTCTTATGCTGCTAAGTACCCAACCGAGGCTGCTGAGATTGAGAGACGTCTTAAGGGCGAATTGCCAGCTAACTGGGAAGCCAAGTTGCCAACTTACACTCCAGCTGACAAGGCTCTTGCTACCAGAAAGTTGTCTGAGATGTTGTTGGACTCCATCTTTGACTTTGTTCCAGAGTTGATTGGTGGTTCTGCCGATTTGACCGGTTCTAACTTGACCAGATCCAAGGAGGCTACTGACTTCCAGCCAGATGACATTGCCGCTGAGGGTACTTATGCTGGTCGTTACATCAGATACGGTGTCCGTGAACACGGTATGGGTGCTATCATGAACGGTATTGCCGCTTTCGGTGCCAACTACAAGGCTTACGGTGGTACTTTCCTCAACTTTGTCTCTTACGCTGCCGGTGCCGTCAGACTCTCTGCTTTGTCTGGCCACCCAGTCGTTTGGGTCGCTACCCACGACTCCATTGGTCTTGGTGAGGATGGTCCAACCCATCAGCCTATTGAGACCTTGGCTCACTTCAGAGCTATTCCAAACTTGTCCGTTTGGAGACCAGCTGATGGTAACGAAGTTTCTGCTGCTTACAAGGTTGCCTTGGAGAGCAAGCACACTCCATCCATCATTGCTTTGTCCAGACAGAACTTGCCACAGTTGGAGGGTTCTTCCATCGAGTCCGCCGCCAAGGGTGGTTACGTTCTCCAGGACGTCAAGAACGCCCACGTCACCATCGTTGCCACTGGTTCCGAGGTTTCCATTGCCGTTGCCGGTGCTAAGACCCTTGCCGAGCAGGGTGTCAACGCCCGTGTCGTCTCCCTCCCAGACTTCCACACCTTCGACAAGCAGGACAAGGACTACAGACTCTCCGTCTTCCCAGATGGTGCCCCAATCATCTCTGTTGAGGTTTTGTCCACCGCTAACTGGGCCAAGTACTCCCACGAGCAGTTTGGTATCAACAGATTCGGTGCTTCCGGTAAGGCTGAGGACATCTACAAGTTCTTTGAGTTCACTGCTGAGGGTGTCGCTTCCAGAGCTTTGAAGACCATTGAGTTCTACAAGGGCTCCAAGGTCATCTCCCCATTGAACAAGGCCTTCTACTCTGTCTGTTAAATGGTGTGAAATTCTTTAAGTTGTTGTTGTTGTTTTTTAGTTAATAGTCTAAACGGTTACGAACGTATGAATATTTTTGTTGTAGCAATGCCAAAGACCCTCAAAAGCCTCGTTTCTGCAGTGATTGTTGTGATGATACATATGTGGCCCGGTGATGTCACGGAGAGGCGAAGGCCGCGACCTGTAAATCTCTAAACGACTTCTTCGCAACTTCGACTCTCCCTGACACTTTGGCACCACTACCAGATCCCCATCCAGACCCACACACATAACAATGCCAGAGAAGCAGATCTCAGTCGCATTCGTCTGCCTCGGAAACATCTGCCGTTCCCCGATGGCCGAGGCCGTCTTCAAGCACACAGTCGAGCAGAAGGGTCTCTCCTCACGCTTTGCCAACATTGACTCCTACGGGACCTCTGGCTTCCACATTGGCGAGACTCCAGACTCCCGTTCAGCGGCCACGTGTCGTAAGCACGACGTCCCAGTCGATCACAGGGCACAGAGGCTCTCACAGGCGCAGTTCGACCAGTTTGACTACCTGATTGGTATGGACGAGCAGAACGTTTACAACATGGAACGTATCCAACCGAAGAACGCAAAGGCACAGATTAAGATGTTTGGAGAATACAACGTTGGAGAAAAGTACAAGTCTATCGTGGACGATCCTTACTATGGTGGCGTCGATGGGTTTGAGTACAACTTCGAACAGATAACATACTTCTCCGAACAGTTTTTGAAGGAGGAGCTGGGTGTTTAAACTTGACCACTACAACCTTGATGACAAAAAGCCCCAAACCACTTAATTACAGAGGAGTTTAGAACTGCTAATTAAACGAATTTCAATGATTTTATTTTTAAATTAAAGGACAAAACGTTTTTTTGGTAGTTTTCAGGAAAGAAAATGGGGGACAACAAGAAACAGATAGACATTTACAAGAGATACTCAGAAAGAAGTTATCAACTCAACAGATCCAGCGTTGAAGTCATCTTTACGACGAGATAACCAAACACCTTCATTGTCATAGTACTTCCACGTGACTTTCTTCTCTGGATTCGTCACTTGGTCACCAATCAAACTTGGAGGTTGAATCTCTTCAACTTTCTGATACCATTTTTGAGAAACTTTGTCAAATGCCCAGCCCTTCTTCACCAGTTCACGAGCACTGAGTAATTGAATATACTCTCCTTGACAGTAGTAGAAGTTGAAGAACAACGTACTCAGGTCCAATTTGGAGACAAGAGAACTGTAACTCAGCTCAGGCAATGGCTCTTGTGGATAGTAGATTGGACTTGGATGTGGGTTCTTTGGATGGTATGATCTTGGTCTATCAGAATCCAATGAATCAGGACAATTCAGCAAAGATGTCTCCAAAATCTTGGCAATGTTGACAAATGGTTCTGGGTCTTGAAGACGATCCTTAACACCACTGAATGAATCGAACAAATCATCAATTGACGTTGTTGTCAGAGATGGCTCCGGCACTGGTCTATTAAGAATGTTTGAAATCGACTGTTCCAATTCTTTGGCAGCAACAGCTGGATCCTCTTCAAGCTGAGGTGGTGGAACGATCTCTTTCTGTGGTTGTTCTGGCTGTGTTTGTTGTGTTGCAGAGTGTCCATTGAGGAGTGAAAAGTCCAAAGGAGCCTTTGGTGGACCACCAAGACCTGGAGGTGGCACCACTGGGGACGGCTGAGCAGACTTGAGAACAGATCCGTTACCATTAACAACAGCACTGATACCGTTGTGTAAAGCTGCGGCAGGGGTCTTTGGCGTGTTGTGGTTAGAGTTGTTGAGTGCTGCACTAGCAACAGAAGCGTACTTCATCTCAGTCTTCTGAACAATGGCTGGTTTCAAGTTTGCAGCAATCGGTGGAATCGTTGTAGTTGGCGTAGAGGCAACACTGTTGTTGTTGTGAAGTTGTGGTGGCTTCGAGGGCGTTGATACTGGTGCATGGTTGATGTTGTTGTTGATGTTGTTGTTGTTGGACACACTTGAGGCAGTCGTCGGAGGAGCAGTACTGTTTCCAGAAGCCCCACTGACAGAAGTCTTCTTCGGTGTCTCCATCGTGAAGTCTGGGTATTCATCTTCTTTCACTGGTGCAAACTCACCGACAGTACCGAACTGCTCTTCAATGTCATCGAGAGCCAAGTCCTCGTATAACTGGTCATCTTCAAGGAAGTCAGCATCTTCATTGGATTCAACGTAGTAGTTGATATCTTCCCGGAGTTCATTCACTTGATCACATTCAAGAACGTCATTGGAAACCAATCTCAATATTTGTTCCAACTTTTCTTGATGCCACTTGTTTCTTTCCACCTTCTCCGTCAGCTCATCGATCTCGGACTGTTTGCTGTTGTCGAGTTTTCTTCCTTTCTTCCCCGAGCTTTGGATCTGGTCGATGATGGCGTCATGCTTCTCGTTCTGTCTGTCCAACTCGTCGATACTGTTCTGAACGAAATCCGATACCTCATCCTTCTCCTTCTGCCTTGGATCGACCTTCTGCATGCTGAGACCTTCTTTGGAGAAGGCCTTCGTCTTCATGTTCTTCTCCACTTCCTTGAAGCGCTCCATGGCGTTCTCGATCTCCCTTCTCTTCTCCATCAATGGCTTCTTGTCCTTGACGTCGTTGCCACTGATCCAGTTCTTGATCTGGTCCCTCTGTCTCTGAAGCTTCTTGATCTCCTTCTTCAGGTCGGACTCCAACTTCTCTTTCTGAGGTTGTGACTCGCACATCTGGAGCTTGTCATAGTGCTGGTCGAACACGTCGAGGCCTTCCTTGACCTTCTTGAAGACCTTATCGATCTCCTGTTGTAACTTTCTCGCCGACATTGTGAGCTTGTGGCGTCGGCGGCTGTGATTGTAGTTGTATACGTTGTTGGTGTGCTGGGAGCTCTTGGATGTGGAGATGCAGTGTCTCGGGCTTCAGTAGGGCGCTTGCGGTAAAAGTGACGGCAATGGAATACTGGAGATCCGTGTAACTGGGGCTTTAACACTTCCAAAAGTCTGCGAGTACGTAGCGGTGAAGCGCCGGGTGAGTACTATAGAAGGCTTCTCGAGCTCTGTTGTTGGTGTTGGGCGAGCGCGGCCGCGCGTAAAAACCAGGGTTAATTCCGGAACCATTTTGGAAAAAGTCACGTGATCTAACCGAGGGCACATCTGCCAATTCGACACGGGCAAGAGTGACTCTTTTTGCCGGGCCGGTTGATTCTCCGGTGACGGCGATGGCTGCTGATGAGTACAAAACGTTCGACGCATCCATTTCTCTTAGTTTCTTTCCCCGTCAATTCGTTTTCAGCATCCACACAGAATACAGAACATTACACTGCAAAAGATGGCCGATTTGCAGCACTGGGTCGACGTCCTCGGCTCTCCAACGCTGTCGGTGCTCCCACACGACTTCCTTCGTCCAACTTCCAACAAGGTCGTTGAGGCATACTCCAGCTTCAAAATCCCAACTGGCTCTGCTCTTGCCGCCATCGCCGACAAAGTTGAAGGTGCCACCGAGTTCACAGTCGGTCTCGCCGTGTTTGGTACTCTGATTTACAGACTCACCGGTGACGACGACATTGTCATCTCCACAGACTCCCAGAACGGCGGCCGTGAATTCGTTATCAGATTCAACATCAACCCAACGTCGACTTTTGTCGAGCTGGTGCAACAGGTTTCTGAGCTTTACAACGCCAACTCCGGAAGAGCTGTCGACTACGACGATCTCTGTGCTGCTATTCAGAAGGAGAACAAGCTCGAGACCAAACCACACTTGTTCAGACTCAGTTTCCAGCACGGTAACTCACATCAGCTCTTGTCTGAGTACGGTTCCGTCAGAGACTTGTCCATCTTCGTCAATAACGATTCCTACGACATCTACTACAATGCCTTGCTTTACAAGCAGGAGCGTATCACCATCTTGGGCGAGCAGTTCAACGAGTTCTTCGATGCTGTAATTGCCAACCCATCAGCTGAGATCACCAAGGTCAATCTCATCACCAAAACACAGAAGGCCGTTCTTCCAGACCCAACGTCGAACTTGGACTGGTCCGGTTACAGAGGTGCCATCCACGACATCTTCCAGGAGAACGCTGCCAAGTTCCCGGAGCGTGTGTTGGCCATTGAGACACCATCTTTCCTCCAGCCAGAGCAGAAGTCAAGAGAATTCACATACAAGCAGATCAACGAGACATCCAACATTGTTGGTAACTACTTGGTCCAGAACGGCATCAAGAGAGGTGATGTTGTCATGATCTACTCCTCCAGATGTGTTGACTTACTCGTCTCCGTTCTTGGTGTTTTGAAGGCTGGTGCCACTTTCTCCGTCATTGACCCAGCTTACCCACCAGCTCGTCAGAATGTCTACTTACAAGTTGCCAAGCCAAGAGGTTTGATCGTGATTAAGAAGGCTGGAGTTTTGGACCAATTGGTTGAGGACTACATCCAGAACGAGCTTGAAGTTGTTGCAAGAGTCCCACGTATCGAGATCCAAGATAACGGCTCCATTCTTGGTGGTTCTTCCGATGGCTCTTCAGACGTCTTTGACGGTGTTGCTATTACTCCAACTGGTGTTCTCGTTGGTCCAGACTCCAACCCAACCCTTTCTTTCACCTCTGGTTCTGAGGGTCTTCCAAAGGGTGTCTTGGGTAGACACTTCTCCCTTGCATACTACTTTGACTGGATGGCTAAGACGTTCAGTCTCAGTGAGAAGGACAGATTCACAATGCTTTCCGGTATTGCCCATGACCCTATCCAGAGAGACATGTTCACGCCTATCTTCCTTGGTGCTCAGTTGCTTGTCCCAACCGGCGATGACATTGGTACACCAGGTAAGCTTGCCGAGTGGATGAAGACATACGGTGCCACAGTAACACATTTGACACCAGCCATGGGTCAGCTTTTGTCTGCCCAGGCCACTGCTGAGTTCCCAGAGTTGCACCATGCTTTCTTTGTTGGTGATATCTTGACCAAGAGAGACTGTTTGAGATTGCAGACATTGGCCAAGAACGTCAACATCGTCAACATGTACGGTACCACAGAGACGCAAAGAGCTGTCTCCTACTTTGAGGTTGCCTCCAGAACGAGAGACCCAACATTCCTTGAGTCACAGAAGGATGTCATGCCAGCCGGTACCGGTATGCTTAACGTCCAGCTTCTTGTTGTCAACAGAAACGACAGATCCCAGACATGTGGTGTTGGTGAAGTTGGTGAGATCTACGTTCGTGCTGGTGGTCTATCTGAAGGTTACCGTGGTTTGCCAGACTTGAACAAGGAGAAGTTCGTTGAGAACTGGTACACCAACCCAGAGCAGTGGACCGAGCTGGACAACAAGTTGTCTAAGGACGAGCCATGGAGAGAGTTCTGGAAGGGTCCAAGAGACAGATTGTACAGAACTGGTGACTTGGGTCGTTACTTGCCAGATGGTAACTGTGAATGTTGTGGTCGTGCTGATGACCAGGTCAAGATCCGTGGTTTCCGTATCGAACTTGGTGAGATTGACACAAACATCTCTCAGCATCCATTGGTTCGTGAGAACGTTACATTGGTGCGTAAAGATCACAACGACGAGCCAACTTTGATCTCATACATTGTTCCAAAGAACGACGTTGCCGATTTGGAGAACTTCACTTCCCCAGTTGATGACTTGGAGGACAAGGATGACCACGTTGTCTCTGGCCTCGTTGGTTACCGTCACTTGATCAAGGACATCAAGGGATTCTTGAAGAAGAGACTCGCTTCTTACGCCATCCCAACAATCATTGTTCCATTCCACAAGTTGCCATTGAACCCTAACGGTAAGGTTGACAAGCCAAAATTGCCATTCCCAACCCGTGCTCAACTGGAGACCGTTGCTAAGCACTCTGCTGCTGATCAGGATGACTCTTTGTTCTCTGAGACTGAGGCTAAGGTCCGTGATCTTTGGTTGTCTGTTTTGCCACAACGTCCATCATCTATTGCCCCAGAGGACTCTTTCTTCGACTTGGGTGGTCACTCCATCTTGGCCACAAGAATGATCTTTGAGTTGAGAAAGGAGCTCGTCATTGACTTGCCATTGGGTACTATCTTCAAGGCTCCAACGATCAAGACATTTGCCAGAGAGATTGAACGTGTCCAGGCCGGCGATGATGCTCCAGCTGAGATTGCTGAGGATGCCGTCAAGGTTGCCGACTATTACAAGGATGCACAGGAGCTCGTTGAGTCTCAATTGCAGAAGTCTTACGCTTCCAGAACCTCCTTCTCCAAGGATGATCAGATCAACGTCTTTGTCACTGGTGCTACCGGTTTCCTTGGTTCCTTCATCGTTGCTAACTTGCTCAACCGTGACTCCAACATCAAGGTGTTTGCCCACGTCCGTGCCTCTGACAAAGAGAAGGGTGCTCAGAGACTTCAGCAGGCCGCTCAGACATATGGTGTCTACAACGACAAGTTCCAGTCTGTCGAAGTTGTTCTTGGTGATTTGTCTAAGGAGCAGTTTGGTCTTTCCTCTCAAGCTTGGTCCACTTTGGCTGAGACTATCGATGTCATTATCCACAACGGTGCCTTGGTGCACTGGGTTTACCCATATGAGAAGCTTCGTGATGCCAACGTTGTCGGTACCGTCAATGTGTTGAACCTTGCTGCTACTGGAAAGCCAAAACACTTCTCCTTTGTTTCCTCCACATCTGCTTTGGACACTGACCATTTCGTTGAGTTGTCCGACAAGTTGACCTCTGAAGGTAAGGACGGTATTCCAGAGTCTGACGACTTACAGGGCTCTGCTTACGGCTTGGGCTCCGGCTATGGTCAGTCCAAGTGGGCTGCGGAGTACATCATCAGACGTGCTGGTGACCGTGGTTTGAAGGGTGCCATCATCAGACCAGGTTATGTCACTGGTGAGACCGGCACCGGTTCTTCGAACACCGATGACTTCTTGCTGCGTATGCTTAAGGGTTGTACCGAGTTGGGTCTTTACCCTAACATCCACAACACAGTGAACATGGTTCCAGTTGATCACGTTGCCAGAGTCGTTGTTGCCTCCGCTTTGCATCCACCACAGGAGAAGGAGTTGGCCGTTGTCCAGGTCACTGGCCATCCTCGTGTCACAATGACAGACTTTGTTGGCTCTTTGAACAAGTTCGGTTACGATTTGAAGCAGGCGGACTACGTCACTTGGAAGAGCGCATTGGAGAGATTTGTTGTTGAAGAGACCAAGGAGAGTGCATTGTACCCATTGTTGCACTTTGTGTTGGGAGATCTTCCAACTAACACCAAAGCTCCAGAATTGGACGATTCCAATGCTCGCTTCTCTTTGAAGGCTGATGCTGAGTGGAGTGGTGTTGATGCCTCTGCTGGTAGAGGTATCGATGTGCCACAGTTGTCCGTGTACGTCGCCTACTTGATCAAGATTGGTTTCTTGCCAGAGCCAACTCAGAAGGGTGAGATTACCTTGCCTGAGGTCAAGTTGTCCGAGAAGCAGTGGAAGCTCCTTACTTCCGGTGCTGGTGGTCGTGGTAGTGCCAATTAGGACCCTTGTTTCATGTCTTTCTTCTTGGTTTACGTTTAGGTCATTATTATTTAATAGAGTATTATGCATATTTGAATTTTGTTAGTCTATTGTAGCTACAAGGTCTTCCATATAAAGTACATTAAACGTGAATGAATGGTGTTTACACATAGGCCAACATCTGTCTGACAGCTTCTCTCACCTCATAGAACAACGCACCAGGGGCACCATCGACGATAACATCACCATCAGAGACTTTTCTCACTGCAACGACGTCATCAACGACAAGTGTACCTTCACCTTTGAACTCAACCTTGTGGCCGACAGAGAGGTTCTTCTTCAATTCTGAAAGTCTGACATCACCAATAGCCAATGGAGCAGCTCTTATGTTTGAGAATATGCCTGAAGGGTTATCAATTGGCACCAGGACTAGGTCATCTTGACCCTTTGTGTCTTCATCTTCATCATCATCAGCACCTTCCATCTTGACATCATTGGAGTCTTCTGGTTTGATTTCTGGTTTGATTTCGTTGTCCTGTTCCATCTTCAACTTCTTCTCCTCTGTCAATTGTCTCTTGGTCTTGATCTCACCGACAACATGAGCAACGTTGAATCCACCAGCGATCTTCTGCCATTTCAACTTCGAAGACAGAGTGTCATCCAATAGAATGTCAAAGGACTGAACGGTGTTATCAACGGTGTATGGTTTGTTATCCTCCATTTCCAAGACTTCAAACTTGTTATGTTTCTTCAAAGATGCAGAGACTTTTGTCATGTTGGAAGAGTCCGTCAGATCTGATGTCAACAGGATATTCTTCGGTTTCAACGATGGGAGGATGAGTGATAAGGATCTGATATCAACTATACCTGCCAAATCGACATATGACAATGCACATCTTGATTTGATTAAGAAATCCATCATATGTCTTTGTACTGGGTTATGCAATGCGTCCAAGTCTGAAACATCATCTTGTTTCTTACTCTCATTCCATTTCTTCTTCTCTCCAAGTTTCACTTTTTGTTGTTCTCTTCTCTTCAGCTTATTCACATCCTTCTCTTCTTCTCTTGCGTAGTCAGCGTGGTTGATGACGATACCGTATTCATCAGATTTGGCCTTGTTTGGGATGTATGGGAACATTCTTGCTCTTCCCTTTGCTGTTCTGAGATCTGTGTCAATTGGGATGTTTTCTTCTTTCTTTGTTGTGTCCAAGAGATCTTCGTCTTCAGACTCTGATTCAGACTCGTTTTCAAATTGGATCTGTTTCTCGGTGAGTTTTGTCTTCTTCTGTTTCTCTTTGTCGTTTCTTCTCTTCTTCACTTGGTCTTCGTACTCTTTCAATTCTGGACCAGTGAGGACTTCATCTCTCGAAGATTGGATCTGGATCTGTTTCTGTAAGACGATTGGAACACCTTCTTCTACCGGAGAGTTATTCTCACGAAGAACACGGAGCCACGTGAAGAAGAAATCACTTCCAATTGTACCTTCCAATGCTCTCTCTGTCAGGAAGATCGTAGTCTTATCATCGTCACAAAGTGCAGACAGAGCAGCCTGGGCCTCTGTACCGTTCTCAAAGCCAACACCAGAGGCAAAGACAACTTTAGCACCAGGCATACCAGCCAGTTCTTTAGGTTCAATGACTTGCACCCTTGAAGCGTCGAATGGGACATTACCCTTGGACTCCCAGTCTTTGATGACGGCAGGGGCCATCCATTCCAACATACTTCCAGCGTATGTCAAACTTCTTGCCTTTGCGTGGGCCACAAGCAGGACAGGGATCGGAGCACTTTGGATATGGTCGTCAATCAGGTGGATCAGTTCAAGCATACGTCCACCAATGGACGTTGGTAATAGCACGGTACCTCCTCTTCCCAGTGTAGCATCAACGAGGGCAAAGAACTTCTCAACACGTTTCTTATGCGATAGAGCAGAGCCAACGGCAGATGATGTGATGATAACGGAAGGTCTTGACAGCACTGGATTCTGGAGCAAGTCAGCACCGTTCAAGAAGGAGTCCTTGGAATGGTTCCACATCGGAGCGTACACCACTTTCTCAGAGTTCTTGTTAAGGACCCAGATGGTACCACCAAGAGCGTGTCCCGAGTTGATAGCAGTGAGTGTCAACCCGTCGTACTTGGCTCTGAGGTCTGTTGTTTGCGAGTGCTTGACTGTGATGATCTTGTCGAAGGCCTCTTCAACGTCGTTCAATTCGTACTTCGTTCCGACAATTGGGCCGATGATGCCCTTTGAGCGATAGAGGTCGATGGTGGCCACTCTTCCCAGGTTAGTCGTTGGTAGTGTGGCGTAGATGGGCGCCTGGAACTCCTGGAACGCGAGCCAGGCATAAGCACCACAGTACTCCGTCGTGGGCTGTGACAGAACGACGATATCGACGGTGGCAATCACGTTTTGAAGGAAACTCAGATCGGACACTCCGTCCCAGCCAGGATCGGCCAGAATGCGAACACCGTCAAACTCAAGCAGCGACGCCCGTGAATGCGAGCTCGGAGGAGCCAGTGGCGTGTATGTGAAGGGCATTTCTGTATGTGCAACTGCTTCAAAACACAGCGGTAAGCCTGTCTCTTCTGCACTCAGTTCAATTGCTTCGTTTTGCCCTTTAAAAGAAGTGTTGATGTTTTCCGGATTTCACGCGGTAGGGCCACTATAACATAGTAGAAGCTGACTTCCGGCCTTTTAGCCCCGGTTCTCACTGAGCTGTTCTCGCGAAAGACGTCAAAGCGCTCAAATTGATGATTGCTCTTTTCCTCTCATTCATTTTAAACTCTCGCAAGGCCACTCCAACCAATTGATTTGCACCGCACAGATCCAGAATGCGCCTGATCTCCCGATTTGTACGGTTGGTTTTGCAAAAAAGAAGCCCTTAAAGGGCCAAAAAAGAGAGATGATTTCGCCCAGGATCGAACTGGGGACGTTCTGCGTGTTAAGCAGATGCCATAACCGACTAGACCACGAAACCAACTTGGTTGAAGGGGTTTATAGCCCGGTCACCCGGCGATGACCGAGGTCGTGGCCGTACCATATTTCGCGACTTTTCCGCGAACTCGTTTGATGAACGCGCGTGGACTTCTGTACGTACACGTTACACGTTGGAAAGACAGTACTACAAACACATCTGATTGAACGGTGGCTCTCCATACAAAAATGGCCCTCCTGCAAACCGTGTACACATTTGTGATCCGTCATGGAATCCTACCGAAACTCGTGCGGTTCCTGCCGCTTCTGTCATTTGCACTGAGTGTCGTTGGTGTTGTTTGGATGTGTCTGTTACCGATGGATGGACAGTATCGAAACACATACATCTCCGAGAACG
Source organism: Petasospora maritima (assembly GCA_030557345.1). Lineage (NCBI taxonomy): Eukaryota > Fungi > Ascomycota > Saccharomycetes > Phaffomycetales > Wickerhamomycetaceae > Petasospora > Petasospora maritima. Next base: position 59,763 of record JAKTOZ010000011.1, read on the forward strand.
CATTGATGCCGTCCCAGGCTTACTCCTACTTCAGAGAGTCCGAGTGGAATCTGCTGAGAGGTTACAGAACACAGATCAAAGGGTTTGAAGTTGCGGAAGTGTCGGAGAACATGAACACGATGCAGACATGGCTTCAAGACATTGGGTACGAGACGTCTATTCACAAAGGAGAGCACGGCGATAACTTGTACGCTGTGTTCCACGCTCCAAGAGGTGACGACACAGAGGCTATTGTCCTCGGTGCTGGTTATTACAACAGTGATGGCGAGTTCAACGTTGGTGGCATGTCATTAACATTGGCGCTTGCCAGATACTTCCAAAGATGGATTGTTTGGTCCAAGAACATCATCGTTGTCATCCCAACAAACCCTGATTCGTCTTTAAGAGAATGGGTTAATGCCTATCACACGTCGTTGGATTTGACTGGTGGTTCCCTCGAGGCTGCTATCATGATGGACTATCCATCTACCAGTGACAACTTTGAGTACATTGAACTATACTATGAAGGTGTTAATGGACAACTTCCAAACTTGGACTTGATCAACGTTGCTGTTTCCATTGCAGAGCACGAAGGACCAAGAATCAGTCTCCAAGGTACAAAGCAAGAAGATTTGAGAAAGAACGACTACTGGTCCCGTCTTCGTATCCTGTATCGTGGTGTTGTTGAGTTGGCATTGGCTGGAATCAAACCTGGACATGGTAACGAGGCATTCTCAGGATGGAGAGTACAAGCCATAACACTGAAGGCTATTGGAGAAACAGGTGCCAGTGATATCACCGTTTTCGGTCGTGTCCCTGAAGCCGTGTTTAGATCTGTCAACAATTTGTTGGAGAAATTCCATCAATCTTTCTTCTTTTACTTGATGTTGGCACCAAGAAATTTCGTCTCTATTGCAACGTATTTACCATCTGCTGCGTTGTTTGCAGTTTCATTCATCTTGAGTTCATTGGATCATGTTTTGAACTCTGGATTTGAAGCTCGTCATCTGATGAGTTTTGCCGTTGAGAGTGGGTTGTATTTGTTGTCAACTGCTGTCATTGGATTTGTTTTGACCAATTTGATCCCATTCTTGCCAGTGGAATCGAACTATGTCTTGATTGGTGTCTTTACAACCATCTCTGTGGGACCATTGTTCTACTCTTTGAAGCTCAATAATGAGTTGAAGTCATTGCTTCGTGGTATGGCATTTATGTACTTCAGTACAGTGCTGTTCTCTCTTTTGGTGTTGAACTTCTCACTGACTTACACGTTGGGTATCTTTGTTCTGCCATTAACATTCATCAGAGACACATCATCAAGGGCACGTAACTGTGTGTTATTGGCCATCACTAACCCATTCATCCTTTCACTATTCTTTGCATTGGACTTTGACAATGGTGTTTATTCATTATTTGAAGGATTGATGAGAAGTTGGACACAATTGAACTGTCACACTTGGTTGGTGGTCACTTGTGGCTGGTTGCCTACATGGTTGGCTGTTGCTATGAGTGTTTACATCTCTGGTGAGGACCCCGGAGAGAAGAAGAGTAAGTGATACCTGTGCATATAATAAAAGAGCTGTAAGTTGTACTACACAAAAGAGTAATAATATGTTGTGATATATCTCTGCAGAACCACAGATACGTAATAAATACCGAATAAATAGGGTGACTTGTGTAAGCACCACGTAATAAATAATGAACTTGTGTAGACGTACAAGTGTACAACACCACGCTGTATTCACTTGTCAACGAGTCCCAGGACCTCTGGAATGGAGCTTTTGACCGAGACAGCGCCCTGCGAGGCATCCACACCTTCCTCTTTCAAGTTTCTCTCGTACTGCTCTCTGATGGCAATCGTTCTGGCCCTTTCTTTAGGTCTGTGGAGGCACTCGAAGTAGTCGTCCGCCTGAGGAGTGCAGTCAACCGGGTGCTTGGTGTCCTTGGAGGTGTAGCAGTCCATGAAACCCTGCCACATGGCGAAGCAGCGGCCTGTTCCGCCGGAGAAGCCGTAACCGGAGGACATGTTTGTATAACTTGGGTAGTATTTGTGTGTATGTAACAGCACAAAAGAATGGCGTGGGGTCTGATTGGTGTTTGTGTGGGCGTTGTTTGTGGGCGGGGGAACAGTGGTGTCCGGGTGTGCTGTAAATAGAAAAGAAAAAATAAATATAGAGCAGGGCCGCGTAACCATTTGGCGCCAGGGCTCCTAATTCCATACACTTTTTCACAGCCGAAAAGAGAAGCACAGTGGAGACATTTATATACGACCGGGAGTAAAGCACCGCAGTACTATGTCCTACTCGCTGAAAAGAGGCAGATCGCCGCAGAGAGAAGTGGCCAGTGGTCCGTGGGGGCCCAGCGCAAGAGGCAATCCAATCCGCCACGCCGTCAACCTGCCAACGCTCATCAGTGGCGTCCTGACACCGGAACAGCTCGATGCCTACCAGATCGTGTACAGAATCGAGGAAATCACACAGAAGATCTCCAACAACGACATCCTGCCACCGCAGAAACGTGAGCGTTCTCCCTCGCCACCGCCACAGTACGACACGCAGGGAAGAAGAACCAACACGAGGGACCAGCGGTACAAGAAGGCACTGGAGGACGAGAGACACCACTTGATTGACATCGCTGCCAGGATTGTGCCCAACTACGTTGCTCCAACAGACTACAGACGTCCGAAGGCCACGACGAAGAAGTACTTCATCCCAGCGAAGGAACACCCGGAAATCAACTTTGTCGGACAGTTATTGGGTCCAAGAGGTAACACTTTGAGAAAGATGCAAGAATCATCCGGTGCTCGTATTGGAATCAGAGGCCAAGGATCAGTGAAAGACGGACGTAACCACCGTGGAGACCCGAAGTTTGCCCATTTGGAAGAACCGATGCACTGCTTAATCACAGCTGACGACGAGGAGAAAGTGGACATTGCTATTAAACTGTGTAAAGAGGTTGTCCAGAACGCCATCAGTGCACCAGAAGGACAGAACGACAAGAAGAGAGAACAGTTGAGAGAATTGGCAGAGTTAAACGGTACGTTGAGAGAAGAGGACGACAGACCGTGTTCCATCTGTGGACAGCGTGGTCATAAGAGATGGGAGTGTCCAGATAAAGACAAGTACCAAGAACAACTTGTATGTCGTCTTTGTGGTAACAAGGGTCACTTCGCAAGGGATTGTAATATGAAGAAAGAAGGCGCAAATGTCAGTTTGAACGTGGAAGAAGAGTTTGACAACTTGCTCAATGGTATGAACGCTAAGAACTATACCCATGACGATGAACAACCGTTCAAGAAGAGAAACACACAATCAGACTCGCCATACAGACCATCATCGTTTTCATCATTACCACCGCCTCCAGGCCTAGAAGCACCACCGGTTCCTCCAGGATTGGCACCACCTCCAGCACCAATTGGCCTGGCTCCTCCACCACCAGGTTTGGCTCCTCCTCCAGGGCTTGTACCTCCCCCACCAGGCCTGGCACCACCACCTCCACCAGGTCTCTCTGCTCCACCACCTCCACCGGGTCTTTCAGCTCCTCCACCTCCTCCTGGTCTACAATCATTACCACCACCCCCACCAGGACTCAATATTGTACCACTGGCACCACCTGGTATTATACCTCCACCTGGTCTTGCCCCTCCTCCACCTGCTCCTCCTACAGAGAAGAAGTAATGAGGTCTAAGCTAGTATGCTACATTAAATGCCACTGTTTTATAAGATATGAATTGTAGATACACATCACTGAGTCTTATTCCACTTCTTAGCCATCTCCAAGAACTTGGTCATCTTCTTATCATCTGGGAATATGTAATCGTAATACTCCTGAATAACACCATCTTCCAACGTTCTTTTCTTCTTGACAACAGTTGGCATACGTTTTTGTAACTGGGTTTGTGTTTCTGCTGTTCCATGGATGTTTTCAAACTGGTGATAAGCTTCAAACATGACGACTCTTTCATCGTTCTTCTTGTCTTTTTTGAAGTGTTTTAATGAGGATTCAAAGACTTCACGAGTCTTTATAATGGATTCTGGACTCACTTCAAATGTGAATTCAAGTTCATAATCACCTGTGCTTTCAACCTCTTCTTCATAATCTTGTAATTGTTTCGTCGTTGGGACACTCAGTTCAAACAATGCACTCTTGATCCAAATGGTTGTACTGTTGATATCTTTCTCCAATTGACGTCTGTATAATTTCCTGGCATGGTCATACTCACTCAGATCAACTTCAGACTCAATGTATTTCTCCCAAATCAACGAAGTTCCAAGAGAATCAACAGCAATTTCATAAATAGCACGAGCTCTGTCCAAATCGTTCAACTCGGATTCCAGTTCTGCGTAATCACACCAAACTGTGGCGTTTGAAGGGAAGGACTCCAACTGTTTCTCATATATCTTCCTGACTCTGTCAAACTCTTTCAATTTGATCTCCAAAGAGATGTAGTGTCTGAATGTTTTGTGCTTTGGGTAAGCACCAATAGCATACCCAAGAAGCTTCCGTGCTTGTGATAAATCTCCATGACGGATCTCAAAGTTGGAGTAAAGGATCCACACAGAAGAAAAAGTGAACTTCTTTGGTGTGGATTTGGTAGCTCTTTTGTAGACATCACGGGCCTTGGACAAGTCTCCATTGAGTTCTTCAAAAACAGCGTATTTGATCCATAAGAACATGTATCGTTTCCAATGGACTTTCTCTGTTGATGTGGGTGTATGGCTCACAGCTGATTCAAATGCTTTTCTGCGTACTTCCACTGGGGAATCATCCAAAAGTGATAAGTAAGACCACCAAGTGTCATAGTCCAATGGATCTTCTGCCAATTCAGTTTCATACTTCTGCCTTCTTTTGGACAAAATGGAGTCTTCAATGCCGTCTTTATCACCAAACTGTTTTTCAAACCTCGTGAACTCTTCACTGACAACAGAAGAACCGGGGAACTTCTGTAAACCAAACTTGAAAATGGCTCTGGCTCTCTCCCATTCTCTCTGCGAAGCCTCCCACTTGGCAAACTGTGTTATCAGCTTATCACTTTGTAAAGCGTCAATTCCAGCAGTGAACACCTGTCTTACCGTCTCCGGTTCACCATAATCAGACTCAAACTTGGCCCATTTGATCCATGTTTCAGGCAGTGGATGGACGCGCACGTACTCGTTGAAGACACCCCGCACATTCTCAAACTCGTCGTACCGTTTCTCAAAGTTCACAAAGGCATCCCACGCTGGTGTATCCGGCTCCCACGCCATCCATCTCTTGAACACCTGTCTCGTGCCTAGCACGTTCTGCAACGTCTCTTCTGTCTGGACGTAGCGGAACCAGAACTTGTCGACTCTCGGAAGCAGCGTTGTGACACGGTCAAACAGGTTCCTGGCGTGGTTGATGTTCCTCGTCTTGATCTCAGAGTCGATGTAGCGGATCCACAGTGGGACGTGATGGGCATTGATCTCCAACGCTCTTTCGAAAATGGACCGTGCTCTCTTCAAATCCTTGTGGTCGAGCTCAAACTGCGCATACCGCATCCACTGTGGGAAGTCCAGCCTGTTACGTCTCAAGGCATCCTCGTACTCCGTTCTCGTCCTTCTCAGCGTCTCTTGAAGCTCTTCCAAGTCCGCTATCTTCACCTGTGTCTTGTTCAACGGGTCACTTTTACGCTCGTACGCCTCGAGCAAAATCTGCTCGGCGGTGATCTGGAACTTGGCCGGCGCCTTGTTCTTTTCCTTCCTGTTCTCCATCCTTGTAACACCGTCTTCTGCCCTTTTAATTATAAAGAATTGCTACAAAACTGCGTATAAAAAGGTCGTAAACATTCGAATTTGCACCAAAAATACAATTGACACGTACGGAAAATGGCAGATGATGTATTATGTAATCAACAGCCACCACGGAGAGTCAAAACCAAGTGCAATTGGGCACCGGCCTCGAGTTTGTAGGATTCGACTGTCTGCTCGTCGTCCCTTTGTGCATGTTAGTATATCTGTACGCTTTTAAAGCACCAGAATAGGAGGAATATACGTACATCTGCTTACCGGAGTAGATGAGTCTCTGCTGTGCCGGTGGGATTCCCTCCTTCTCCTCCATGATCTCCTTGATTCTGAGGATCTTGCGGTGGTGTTAGTACTGCGCTCTTGTGCTTAATTCATAATTATAAAGACTCACCTTGTCCGATGGCTCAACGTCCACTGGAATCTGTGTTTCATTTGTTAGTACGTCCCACACACAGAGGTACAAGTGCTGATAAGACCCACCTCAAGCCCTGTCAATGTCTGGTTTTTTGGAGTTAGTACTAATTCTGGGGCCCTGATTCCAACTGTGCAACTCACTTTCACTTTAATCTGCATCTTGTTGTAGTTATTGGTATCCAAGCACACCTGTTTACGTAACAACTCTGTGGGAGGCGAGCGGCTTTTTGTGCGAAGAAAATAAACGCAGGGCTCAAAACCATTTTCGCTGTAAATTTTCGTGCTCTGTTTCTGTCTCTTTTATACGGCTTTTATGTCTTATCGAACGCTTATACAACAAGATGCTGCCGACTCCCGATGTTGTGGCTGATTATGAGAAGGTGTACGAGCCAGCAGAGGACTCTTTCCTGCTCTTGGACTGCTTGGAGGAGGAGAAAGAGTACATCAACAAGCACTACAAGAGTCCCGTTGTGGTGGAGATTGGCACTGGCTCAGGAGTTGTCACCACGTTCATGCACAAGAGCATCATCCCAGAAGGCTTGTTCCTAACTACAGACATCAATCCACACGCTTGTCGGTCTTCCCTTGATACAAGTCATAAGAACGGTGGTACATTGTTCTTGGACTCACTACAATCAGACTTGACAACTTGCATACGGAAAAACTTGATCGACATTCTCATATTCAATCCGCCATACGTCCCTTCAGAAGACGTCCCTCAGATACCAGATAAAGAAGATGCTTACGAGTGGCTTGACTTGGCGTTGGATGGTGGCGATGACGGTATGATTGTCACTGATAGACTCTTGAACGACTTTGATAACATCTTCTCACACAACGGTATCGCATACATCCTGTTCTGTGCAAGAAACAAACCAGATCAAGTCGTGGAAAGGATGCAAAAGCAAGGATGGTCATCAACGTTGATTATGACGAGGAAAGCCGGTTGGGAAGTGTTGAGTGTCTACAGATTCAAGCGTATATAGAAGAGGCATCACGCATTTATAGATCTCAAACAAAGCTCTATACATCAGCATCTTCAAACAAGTCAGAGAATATGTCCTGTTCACATGACTCATAATCAACACCAGCACCATTGTAGACATTCTCAAAGTTGTAGTAGCTCAATCCATCAAAGAATGGTTTCAATGAAGACATCGACCCAATCTTCTTAACACCAATCAATGCTGGCTTTCTTAGACCTTTAGTCTCATTGATCTTGGATAACAACAATGCCTTTTCAGCGTTTGTCTCTTCATGGTTGAATAACTCCACTTTACCAGATATACGATCAATCAAACTGATGATCTCAGCATTCTTGTAAATGGCATTGATCGTGTCAATGATGAAGATCCACTCTTGGAAGTCCTCAAATTTGAGAACAAGCAACAGATCCAACAGTTTCGAAGCTTGGAACACTGATTCAACATCAACAGGCCCCTGGTTCTCTGGATGTAACACATTCAAGAAGAATCTTTGCAAAGCAGTGTAGAAGAACGTCCAATAGTCATACAGGTGGATCTCACTGAACTTCAACAACACAACCCTCAACAACAAGAATATCTCGGAGTTCACTGCACTTGTACCTTTGGTCTGTCCCAGTAGTGTATCCAACTTGGCAAACAAATCTTTCAACAACACAATGTGTTGATCCTTCTCACTGACAAGTAATAGATATGCAACACGTCTCAAAGTCAACTTTTTCACCAGTTGTTCGTTCTCATTCCAATTGAAAATGTTCGTTGTAGACGTCGTGGCCTTGACCAAGAATTCAGTGATCTTATCACTAGCATCATTGCCCATCCATTTGGATATGACAGAGTTCCAAACGGATACATCCCAGATCTTGACAGTGAAGAATTGTGAGTCGTTAAAGACTTCAGAGATCAGGAACTTGAGAGACTTAGATGTGGCAAAGTTGGACACGATCGTGTTCATAAGTTCCATATGGTAAGACATGATGTTCTTTGGGAAGGATCTGGATTTGTAAACTGGTGTTAACAACGTAACGATGATAGTAGATATCGTGGATGATTGCTTGTCTGGTTCTGGGACAACGTTTCTCAATTTTGGAACAACAAACTTCATCGTCTTGATGATGTCTTCTTGACTGACAATGATCTCACTTGATGATCCCAATGTACTCTCCTCCAGGTTGTTCTCCTGTGAGATGGAATCATAGTCATTGATGTTGGAAGACACAGCGTTGGAAATATCAGAGTTCTTGAAGTTCAGAGAGGTTGGATAGATCTTCAAGAACAAGTCACCAATGTCCTTCTTCAACTTCTTCTGTGAACCAAACTTGGGATGGCTCAACTTTGTGGCAAACACAGAGATGAACTTGACAATGTTCAACAACACCGGTTTGTAAGTATTCAAATCATCAGCAACTGACTTCAAGAATGCCATGGTATCATTGAATATGTCCTCCATCGAGTCATCTTGAAGAGACTGTGTGTAATTCAACAAGAAATCGCCAACTTCCAAACTTGTTGGTCTCAAAAGTCTTGAATCTTGAACAGAATGGTTCAACAACTTGAAAATGTGTGGAATGGTCAATTGTGGACGTGTACCATCCAAGACGTGCAATAGCTTGAACACAATGGCGTCATCATCTTTGTCAACATAGCAGATCAATGTCTTCAACACTTCAACTGGCTCCAGTTCATACAATTTCTCCATCAAATGCTTGGACTTATGTTTCAACTTGAGGGACTGATATTTGATAGATGCATTATCGGAATCATTTGTAGTTCTCAAAACACTGTCCGATCTCTTCCAAATATCGAAACTCGACTTGATAGCGTCCTTGAAGCATGAAGATAGCATACGACGATTCTCAACAAGAATTGAGTCTTCAGAGTTGCGTTTGAGTGAATCACTGTTGAAAACACCAGCAACAGTGGAGAAGAATCCTGGGTCATTTTGTGTGGCCTGACTCTTGTTCACTTCAATACTCTGAACGTACGTTCTGAACAACGACAACATCTCTTCCAATACTTGAAGCAACAGAGAAATGGAGATATCATCCTTGGAATCAGGATCAGCATTGTATAAGTCATCAACTTTCTTCAAGACAGTGAGTGCAATGAGATCCACAAACTTGAAGATGTATTCATCCTGGAACTTCAAAGAGGCACTCAATAACTCAATCCATGTGCTCAACAGACCTGGGTTATTGAACTTGACAAAACTCAAAAGCAAGAAGTCAATCAGGAAAGGTCTTCCAGAAGAGTCCTCCTTAACCAACACATCTGTCACCTTGGAATGTGTACTGATCAACAATTTCGTCAATTGAGTCAAATGATTGAACAACACAACAAAGAGCATTTCATATTCATCCTCATTATCACTTTCCAAGACCATCTCTTTCGAAAGCATGAATATCAAATTGACGTGATCTTCAAACCAAGATTCGGAACCATCAAGTAAGAGTTCGTACAACTTCAAAACAGCACCAAATGTCTTAGCATCAAATGATCTCTTCTTGACAAATCTGTCCAATTGGAACAAAGTGAAATCCTTATAAGTGGACACATTCTCATCCTTGTACTCAACAGAGTTAATAACAGTCAACTCTTCTTTGAACAATGGCAACAGCCTCTTCAAATCAACGAACATCACTCTGTACAAAATGGATACGTGGTAGGAGAACACAGCATTGTCATCCAAAGCCTCATCGAGCTTACTTGTGATCAATTGGAACAGTCTGTTGGTGAATCCAGCATTGACACTGTTCAGAATCCAGTTCAGAATCACAGTGTACACGGATCCATTTGTTTCATCCAACTCATCAAGGATGACATGTAATGGACGATCAAGGAAGGAAGTGTCGGATGCATGATTCCACAAGTAGTTGAACACCAATAGACGATCAGAGAAACTTTCCACCGTCAGGAGGTATGAAGTGACTGCAGCCTCAACGTAGTATGGAGAAACTGTCAATGTCAGTGAATGGAGTGCCTTGACGATCTCAACTTGATATCTAGCACCTTGGGTCTTGAGCAATGCACATAGTTGGAACACGACGTGCTTGAGCACTTCGATGCGTGTGAATGGAGTAGAGAAGTGGACTTTGGCAAATAGTCTTGCAACGGAGATGATGACACTTCCTTCAAAGTCTGTGGTTTGTAGGATTTCAATGAGTTGTGGGTTGGTGTATTTGAGTTCTGGGATTGTGTCAATGGTGGTATTCAAGAGTGAGATGTAGTGACTGCCTTGAGGTGACTTGACATTGGAAATGACGAGGTTCGTGATGAGATTGAGTGTGATGACACTGAGATCAGCTGGCTGGAATGGAAGCTTCAACACTTCGGAGCCAGAGTAGTAAGCCTCGACTTTTTCTGTGATTTCAGATGATGTAATTTGGTCAATGCCTTCAGAAGCATGTTCAATTGGCAAGTATGCTCTCTGTGGAATCAGATCCATGGTCAAAGACAGCAGCTTGAACCACTCACTTGTGCCCTGGTTCTTCAAGAGTAGTGTTATCAACAGCAATGGCAGTTGATGAATGACCATCTCTTCATCCTGGACGTTGAAGTTTTGTAAGATGAAAGCAACGAACGACAAATCAGCATCGTCCTTAGACAATTCAGTATACAAATCAGAGTAGATTGTGAGAGTCTCCACTGCGTCAAACAGAGTAGCACCACTTTTCAAAACATCCTCAAATTCATAACTCTTAGTCTCAACGGATTGTTGTACAGAACGAAGAGATGGAATCAAGATCTTTGGAATGACTTCTGAGCCAATCTCCCAACGATCCAAGAGAGCCAAAGCAACTTTCAATGATTCAAGTTTCTGTTCATATGCTGGTCTTTGATCATAATTTCCAGTCAAATGTTTCAAGAGCCCATCGGTAAGATGGTGTGCGCCATTCTCTTTGAAGTAGACCAGATGTAATTGAGAAGTTGTCTCTGGTCCGAGGAGCCATGTCCATACACGTCTGTTGATGGACATATCTTTCTTCAGGATGGCTGAAACTGCAGAGATGATGAGATGTTGGAGGTCCTTTGCTGGGGAGAGCTTTTGAAGAACTGTGGAGCCGAGGTCAAGCTTCTTGATCAACAAATCAAAGAATCCGCGTTGGATCAAAAGATTGTTCGACGTTAATGCACTGGAGAATGCTCTTGTGAGAAGGCCTGGTTCTGGTGTGATGAGAGCCTGTTGATCTGGTGATAGTTGTTTGCGTAACTCGGCCTTGTAGTACTCTGCGGTGTCACTGTCTTCATCTTCTGGTGGCGGGACAACGACATTGAGGTCCGGTAAGCGTTTGTTGCACCACACAAGACAGCCGAGACGACGCTCATCACTGGTGATAATGACAAGGAAAAGTGATTGCCAGAAGAGAGAGTCGTCGTTGAGCTCGGCCTTGAGACTGTCGACAAGTGCAAATGAGGCGTCAAAGAACTCTGATCTTTCATCATCAAGAGACGGGATCAGGTACGCCAGCAATGGACGAACAATGGTCTTGAGTGTGTGAGATGGCAGCGAGAGGATGTAGTTCTTGTACAGATCGATGACCATTGGCTTGATGCTGATGGAGGCGAACTGCATCAGTGGAAGGATACCAGGCACCCAGATGTTCACCTCTTTGGACAGCGCATCGATGCCGAGTTCCTTGAAGATGAAGTTGTAGAGCTCGAGTGTTTTGGAGTGGACACCGGATGGCAGATTAGGCGAGAGACACTTCGATAGCGTGATTGAAATGGCCAGTGAATGGGGGATCCAGTGCTCTGTTGTGTGTTTCTGTTGCAACGCCTTCAGCAGCTTTGAGAGGAAGGCGATGTAGTCCGCCCACTCTTCCACGGCGTCAAACAGCGCCAGCGACTTCTCGATGGCCGCAGCGTACTTCCTGTCCTTCGAGTCCATTAGCCGCCCGTTGCAATGGTGTGTTTGCGGTGTGTTTACGTGGTGTTTTGTGTGGTGGAGCTGGCTTTTGTTTACACGTAGCGGCTGAGGTTGGCGGCTAATCGCGCGGTTCGGGACACACTGGGCCTTTGCTCTGGGGAGTTACTTCAGAAAATATATCTACGTCGTACTTTATAGCTAGTATCAGAATCGATTTATAGTAACTATGAGTATGTAATTGGTATCAGACGAATGTAAAGTCTGTGCCGAGGGGTTTAATGATCTCAACCATTGGCGATGGATGGACAAGAAAATGGTTGTCCGTCCCCAGTGCCCACAACAGGAGTGTGTAGTGTGTAACACACCCAATGTAACAACCATGAAGAAAAGATCAGGGCCGATGGTCAAAGAGAGCGAAGAGAAGAAAATAAGAGATGGTTTGAAGATGGGCCCAAAAGGCCACAATGGTGAGTGGCTGCACCAATCAGAAGACCAAGGCAGCACCAACAACCAATGCACCGATGGAGATACCGACTGAACCAGCAGAGCCTGCAAATGTGGTGATCAATGCCTCAGTGGAAGCAGCAGTAGCAGAAGACCCAGACACAGGAGCGGTACCCGTTGCAGTAACAACAGACAGCAAGAGAACCACCGGAAGAGTTGGAACCACCAGTTGGCGACACACCAGTGGATGTCTTCGGGCCATTGCCAGTGTTGGTATCAGAACCCGTGGTTGTAGCAGTAGTGGATACTGTGAGTGGTGCTTCAGTTGGGTGAACGGTCTCAGGACCACCGGAGTTGGTTTCGACCAAAGTACCAGTGGATGTGGTCTCACCTTCACCAGAGGAGGATGTGACTGTGATAATACCCGTACCCGTTGCACCTTCAGTAGTCAAAGGACAGTAGGTGGTATACTCAGTGACAACTCCAGCAGCATCGGTGGACTCCTTGACAGTAAGACCTGTGGTGACTGTAGTCTCGGAGCAGACATTGTTGGAGCAAGATGTGGTGGTGATGACAGTGGTAGAAGGACCTGTACCTTCAGTGGTGGAAGAAGTCAATGGACAGTAAGTGGTGTACTCAATAACCACTCCGTTGGAAGTAGTGGCGACGACAGTGAGGCCAGTGGTCTCAACAGAAAGCGATGAACTGACAAGTGAAGAGTTGGTGTACCCGTAAGTCGAAGGTGTTGAAAGTGGCAATTCGGAAGAGTATGACAACTCGGAGAACTCAGATGACAAAGAAGATGACTCTTCTGAGGCGACGTACACTGACCCGTCAGATGACGACTCTTCAAATGAAGATGTGGATACCGTGGAGCTGGAAGTAGATGGCTCAAGAGAAGAAGAAATGCCTGATGATTCGGATTCAGATTCAATCGATGTCGAAGACTCAGTGGCCTCAGTTGAAGGCGTCGAAGAAGAAGAGAGAGTCACAGACTGTTCAGTTGATGAGGACACTGTGGATGAAGAGGTCTCAGTAGAAGAAGCAGAAGTAGAGGAAGAGTCACTGGATGAAGAAGCTTCTGTGGAAGAAGTAGACGTAGAAGAAGAGGAAGAAGAGTCTGCTGAAGCGTATATGGTGCTATCCAACGTCCAGGATCACGACTCGGCTCTCTTGAATCTCATTTTCTCACCAGTCACAGCAGTGATCACAATGGTGGCCTCCGTGATCCAAGAAAGTGTGGGGTCATCCAGAATTTTGGCCTTAACAACAACGTACAAAGTTTTATCAAGTTCAATTGATTGCGAAGTGTCAAAGTATACTGTCTGGTTATTATTACCAAAGGCAGTAGTGTATGGGTCTGGAGCAGTGGTCTCGATCTCATTGGCGATGGCACGTGCCTTAAGCTCAGTGGCGATGGCAAGTGCCTCGGTGTCATCGGTAATGGTACTGCCCGGAATCTCGGTTGTGGTGGTAGTAGGTACCGGATCTCACTGCTGATGCCAGTGCTGGAGGCCTCACTCTCAGAGGCAAGGGTCCTAGTTATGATGATAGTAGTGAACTCATTCTCAGTGGAAGTGGAAGTAGGTACCGGGATCTCACTGCTGATGTCAGTGCTGGAGGCAACACCCTCGATACTGACCTGTACGTCTACATATGCGAAGTCAGCGGTATCATCAGCGTTTGCAAACTCAACGAACACCTCGCTCCAAGGACCCAATGAGCCAGGAATAGACAGTGTCCAGAGAAGTTCATTCTCACCACCGACGTACTCTCCAGTGAGTTCACCAGGATAGTCGGAAGATGCGTCAGTGTAACCTACCACGGCGAGTGCCGTATAGACAACGAGTGAGGCAAGACGGAGGAGTCGCATCACGTCGAGAAGGAGGCAATGGTGTAGTAGTGCCGGTTTGGCTGAGTGGGAGGTGCCATCCCTTGCACTGGCAAAGCACTGTCTCTTATAGTACGGTGCAATTCATGGTCATCGAGAACAGAGCCCGGCGTGCGTCCGAGGTTTGGCTATTCCCAACAGCTTGTCTCAGACATGGCTCGTGAATTCAGCTATGTGTGCCAATGGAGAGCTCCCGTTGTCGTTATAGCGAGGCGGTTCCGCAGCTTCGAGCGCATTGGCGGGTCCTTGTTCTGTGTAATTCGGTGGTAAGGGTCTTGGAAGTTGTCTGGCACGGTATACGCGGGGTAGAGAGCTCCCAGACGAGTGGGGGGGGGGGCGATTTATGGCAGACGCTGTGTGTAAGTGTACATGATAGCGGTACCCCTTGTGTGTGTCTCGATGTGTCTATATAAGCTCTCCTACTCCACGGTGTGTTGTGGTGGAAGAAGAGTCCAGGACCAGAGATTGAAGGAGCTGGTACGGCCACTTCTGTTAGGAGCCACAGTGGGTTATGGGTCTGACACGATCAGAACCCTGACTTAATTGGGCCTTGTTCTCCGTTAGGACGCAGCTGTCTACCCCTGTCCACAGGGACACAGGTCACAGGGACACATGTGAAATAATGGTATGCTGCTCTCTCCGCTTTAGTCGGCGTCGTATGATCGGTGCATCAAGGTTCTCGATTAATCCACCACCATCATCCACCTCTCCGATGTACGCACTAATACATACGGGCGACCTGTGCAGTGTGCTGTGCCATCAGTTTTCTACGTCTCTGACACCATCAATGGGATGACTTCAAATATGTGTCTCTTGTTTTGGCGTGCCGCAGTCACTCTGGGGCGAGTCGCTATCAAAAGTCCTCCCAACTTCCAAGTCCCCTCTCGTGTTGAACAAGCCTGCCGAATACGGCTTGGTATTCCTAATTCGGGTATGAAGTCTGAACAGTTCTTACTACTTACGGACACAAGGCAGTGTTCAAATGTACGTCGTATATAAGTTTATACTAAATTACGGATCTGGCGGCTGGATCCAGGATTGCTGATCTGCGGTGAAGCTGAACTGGTTACTGGCGACATTATCCGTATGGCCATCGAGCGATCTAGCCATCCTGAACTGGCTTGGGTGTGCCAAAACGCCGCACAAACAGGCAAGTAGTAGCAAGAACCTCGTTCTGGTCACCCTGTACTATGTAGTTTCTGTAACTTCCTCATCGCTTGTTGGTGCCCAGCCAAGAAGGCGCGTGTCGGTGACCGTGGAGTAGAATCAGAAGAAGCAGGCTGTTGGCGGGCAAAGTCGAGTAGTGATTTAGTCAAAAGTGGATAATTTTATATGGGATGTGGTGATTATTATTAGATATATGGAATCTATATATTCTGTTTGGTATAATAACTAGGTTACGGAGTGGTAGCCATTCTTATTATTACAGAAATGTGTAATCCCTGTCAAAGTGCACCCCATTATCAACACACTCAACACACAATCAAGACAACCCACCCACTCTGTTCTCATTGAAACGATCCAGCTTCTCTTTTCTTAGGTAATATAATGTTCTCTCCTGCTTGTAACTCCTCACAAAGGCCTGGATTCCAGCTTCATCGTGCTTCCCAGTGTGGCTCAAGAACGAATCCTGGATGGAGTCCGTCAACCTTCTTGACTCTTGCACCGTGTTCTGCAACAACGAGTAAATGTTCTCCCGACTGAACTTCTGCAAGAAATGGTTCATCTGTGCCTCTTTCTGCTGCCATTGTAGCGTCAATTTCTGGAGTTGTGCCAGTCGTGTGTTCGTCTGCGTCTTCTGTGCTTCCAGCTCTTTCAACTTCTGGACGTATTCCTCAATCTGGCGCACGACAGAGTCAATCTCTTGCACGTCTTTCTCCTTCTGGTCTTTCATTAGCGTGATCAAGTAACCTTTCAGCACGTCCAGGTTGTCCAACAGCTTGGTGATCTCTCTCGTTGGAAGGACATTAAACGACTGCGGCAGAGGGATCCGTGGGCGTTGTTGCTGTTGTTGCTGTTGTTGTGGGCCGCTGTCGGACGCAGCTTGTGAGTCTCCTTTCGGTGGCAAGCTCGGCGGTGTGGACATGTCTTGTATCTTGTGAGTCTTAGTTGAGCTGTTCCTTGCAACTGCTTCGTACAACAAGTGTTGATAAGTTGTGCTGAATTTCGTCCCCTTTCGCGCGCTACAAAGCCACACCTCTTGGCCATACACTTGTTCCTCTTCCACTCTTCACACACCCAAACACCAGCCATGATGAACGCCGTCAGAGTTGCATCCCGCACTTCTCCGCCAACAGCCGCTGTCATCGTCTTCCACGGCCTCGGAGACTCCGGTAATGGCTGGAAGTTCCTCGCCGATATGGCTCGCCAGTCTCCAGACTTTGACCACATCAACTTCGTCTTCCCAAACTCACCAATCCAGCCCGTGTCTCTCAATGGAGGCATGGCAATGCCCTCTTGGTTCGACATCCAGAAGCTCGGTGAGTTCACAAACAACGAGGACGTGAAGGGATACTTGAAGTCCCTCGACATCGTCAAGCAGTACATCCAGGAACAAGTTGACCATGGCATCCCAACAGAGCGTATTGTCGTTGGTGGGTTTTCACAAGGTGGTGGTCTGGCCCTTGGTATTGCTGCCATGTATGAGAAGAAGCTTGCTGGTATCTTGGCCTTCTCTCCTGCTTGTCCGTTCTTCTCAACACTCATGGAGAAGAAAGTCGATGTCAATATCAACACACCGATCTTCCATGGTCATGGTACAGCTGACCCTGTTGTGCCTTATGATGCTGCTAAGTTGATCAAGAACTTGTTTACAGGTTCATTAGGATTCAAGGATTTCAGACACGAGGCATACCCTGGCATGGCTCACAGTTGTGACAATGAGGAGTTGGCCAAGGCATACGCTTTGTTGAACGAGGTTATTCCGAAGACACCAAAGAACTAGAATCAATTACATATGGAAATGACTAATGCAAATGTGTGGATTAAATACGTAGGGATCTATATTAAAGCCTCTTTGAGTCCCAAATGTAAACCATCTCATCCCAACCAGTGGTGGCAACCCAACCTGGCTCACCCCACAAACTGTAATCAGCACCAACAACAAACTCACGATGTTGATTGAACACTTTAGCCTGACCATGCCTTGTCATTCTGTTTCCCATTGTGCCTCTAGAGTTTGGATCCGTTTGATCTCTCCAGATTCTGGCAGTCATGTCATAGGAACAACTCATTAATTCACCACCGTCATGAGGAGACCAAACCAATTTTCTCACTGCAAAATCATGTCCAACAAATTGATTCAATGGAGCAGGTCCAGCCTTTGGTGATACCATCGAAGGGGCTTCTTGTGTTGGAACCATACGAAGATCCCAAATCTTGATCAGTTTATCAACACCACCAGTGGCAATGATAGTAGAACGGTACTTATTCCAATCACACGATAAAGTCTCTGCACCGTTGTGACCAATGAAGTCTGACACTTCTGGGTTAGGTAATCTTGTATCCCATATCTGAATGTGAGAATTGGCATTCACAGACATCATCATGTTGGGGTTATGTGGAGAGAAAGTAGCCTGATAAGCACAGTTGTTCTGCATGTTTGGTTTGGTAGCGTTCAACGTCAACAACGAGGTCTTTCTCTGTGGTGACCATAGCTTAATCGTACCATCCCACGATGATGATGCAAACAATGTCTTCTCAACCAAGTTCCACGTCGTAGAGAACACTTCACGACCATGCTCACGCCATTGCATCACTGGGTATCGTGCTTGTTCACCAAGTCCAATGTCAAAGAGCTTAATGGATCCATCACCATTGGCGGTGACAACTTGGTTTGCATGTAACTCAGACCACGCCAGATCAAACAATCCATCCTGTGTATCAAACATGGCTTCGTTCATGACAGTGCCATCTGGCTGAATGGCAAGGATGTAGAGTCGGCCATTACCAACGAGACCATAGTTGGCAGAGGTAGCAACGGCAAGCTTGTTGTCGTAGAAGGGCGAGTACTTGACCGCGTATCCGTTGTATCCCTGTGTTCTGAAGGAGAGCATCGTATCGTACTTTCCCTCTTTGCACCTCCACCTTTAACTCATCAAATCAAAGAGATGTGAAGAGCCTGGGGAAATCAGAAAATCCCCGGGCTGACTCCGGTTGGCCGCCGGGTAACCCCATTTGAACCTCGGAAATATGCTTCAGATCCGAGGGTCCCAGATTCCGGTAGGCGCCGCATTTGTTTACGTTTCGGCGGATTTGTTCGAGCGACGGGGCGGAAAAGGGCTGATTTTTGGGGCTGTGGGTGTTGAAGCGCTGTTTCCCCGCCACGTCCACCGCTGCCTGAGACTTCATAAACAATTGGCTTTGCTCTCTTTGGAATCCTCTTCACAACCCAGCTTTCATACACCAAACCGCCCTGTGCCGTCCTCTCCCACGCAACAGCCGCCCAGCAACTCCAGCAACCTCACCAGAAGCAATGGCCACCAACATGTTCTGCGCGGTGCCACTCAAGTACACGTATCTGGTCAAGAACAGCGCACGAAGCTACATCTTCGAGTCGCACACCGGGCTCTGGCAGAACATCGCTCAGGAGAACAGCCTCGTGCGCTCTCTGATCCAGCAAAACGTCCAGCAGTACTCCATCATCGACAACTTCAACACGCTGAAACCACACCTCCAGAGCTCAACGAAAGAACAGCTCGTCGTGTCAGAGTCCCGTGCCGCTGACCACCTGCTCCAGTTGCAAGTCGACGCCTCCACACAGGACACCGCCGTCAAAGAACACCTCAGACTGCTCAACCAGTACCAGAAGTTCGACTTCAAGTCGCTCGTCGTTGACAGATCCAAGTTCGACAGCTTCTTCACCGATGACTCCGCCACTCAGTTGAAGCCAGAGCTACAAACCCAACTCACACAGCTCGCTCAGTTCTGCAACGTGGAGATCCTCATCTCCAACAGAGTCGAGTACTTCAACCTGGGAGTAAACAACGAACAGCCAAACGAGTTGAACAACCAGAACGTCTACTTGTACACCGTTGGTGATGCTGACAACACCACATTTGCCGAGTCAAGACTCAGAGTGCTAATGGACACCACTCTCGGCTTGTTTGTTGACTCCATTGAGATGCCACTCTCACTGATCCCACTCGTTGGTGGCATAGGCTTTGGTAACTTCAAGTCAATTGCTAAGGAGACAGGTGTCAACTTGTACTTACCGAGTGTCATTCCAGAACTCTACACGACAAAGACAAAACATAACCTGAACGTCATCTTCCTTTCTGGTATTGAAGCAAATGTCCTCTTGGCCAAGAAATTGATGATTGATATCCAAGAAGCCACAGAGAAGGAGATTGTCTACAAGAGCATTGAAATGTTAAGGATCAAGAAGGATTTGGTGTTGATCAACCGTAAGCAAGACTTGAGTGCCATCATGTTCAAATATGGTACTTTCATCCAACTATCATCATTGGGTAACAATGAAATCACAGTCAACGTCCAGGCCAATTCTCAAGAACTGATTGAATTGACCATTGGTGATTTGAACTCATTGTCAAATGAGATTTATGAAGGTGACATCTGGTTCCACACTGGTGAAACTTTGAACAACCAGGATATGGTTCCATCACAGTTGGTCATCCCAGAAGATGAATTGAAATCCGTCTTATCCAAGATCTCTATTGCTTCCAACGTGCTCATTTATGCTCAATACAACTGTGCATCTTTCAAGATTGTTGGTGGTCAAGATGATTGTCTCAAAGCCATCAAATTGTTCAAAACTTCTGCTCCACAGTTCTATCAAGATTCGAAAGTCACTATGAGATTCAACATTGAGTTGGGTTTGTCATACCATGAATTCATCAGTGGTAAGAAGAATGGTAAGATTGCCAAGATCACAAACAGTTCACAATGTACTTTTATCAACTTCCACCCGTTGAATGAATACAACTTGTTGTTGGAGATTGAATCATCAGACTTTGCTGACTTCATTACTTCGTTCTCTCAACTTCAACAAGAGTTCCCATCAGAAGTCAAGTTCTACATCCCAGAATCGTTCCATCGTCAAATCATTGGCACTGGTGGTACTTTGATCCAATCCATTATGAGAAAGTATAACGTCTTTGTCAAGTTCTCGAACTCTTATGACCAGAAAAACAATATGAAAAGTCATGTCCGTTATGATAACGTCATCATCCGTTGTCCTTTCAAGAACAGTAATAACATCCCACTGGTGAAGAATGAACTCAACAGTCTCTTGATCAACAACGAGAACGTCACTTTCTTCAACACATATTTCAAGATCTCAAGAAACCAATATCGTCTTATGAACTTTGACAAGATCCAAGGGATTGAAAAGAGTACTTCAACATTCATCAAATTCCCATCCACAGAACCACATGACTTTGCCGTTGCCGAGGTGTTGGGAACTGAGACCCACTCCATCAATGCTGCTCGTCTACTCATTTCCGAGATGGCTGACAGTTATGAGTTCCGTATCACATCATCACCAAACTTCCATAAAGTCATCAGTGATTCTAATGAGTCATTTGTTGAGAGAATCAAAGTCCCATTTAAGCTTCTTTACAAGTTTGAAGTCATGACTGCTGATAAGAAGTCACCAGAATCTGGTTCTTATCATGCCATCATTGTGAGTTACCCACCAGATAGTGACTTATTCCTTGAAGATGCCATCACACATCTCACATCTTTCCTGAGAGAATATGAATTCACAATCATGGACCGTGGTGAATTATCAAACAATGACATGATCATCAATGGCTCTGCCTCCCGTGTTGGAATGTCTTCATCCGCCCCATCGTCATCTTCATCGATTTCCTCCACATTCTCCAAAGCTCCATCATCAGGAGGAAACTCATCTATCCCACTCCAACTCCCATTAACCCAACAGTTGTTCTCTTTGCCAAACATCCCGCAACAACAAAGATTTGGCACACAACAACCAACGTTGGTCCAACCAAGTACATCGTCTGCTCCTCAAAACGCTGGCTATAAGAAGAGAAACACAACACAGAGAAACCCAAGATCACACGCTAACTATTGATACCTACATTGCTGCTTTATATGTTGTTTAGAGCACTGTCTTGATGCCACAGATTTACTGAGTTAATGAATTTCATATGATACCCTTCAACTTTGGATGCTTTTGTAGATCAATCATCAAATCAACGACGTCCCCACAAAATCAAAAACACCTCGAAACATCTCGATAAGGAAAGTGCCCTGATCCGGCGATATAACCCGATCTGGCTAAATTGCGCGCTTTTTTTCGCGTTTCGCGTTTCTTTTTAGCGTGTAACCCCGGCAGCGTTTGTTGATAACAATTTGCCACTCGGATCTTTTGTACTTTGCTGTGTGTGCTAAAACAACTATCGACCACCCCAAACCACACAAAAGCGGTCAATAATGACATCGGATACGGAAACAGACAGCGATTTGCCGCTCGCTGGTGGATTCATCCGCGACGATCCCGATCTCAAGAAGAAGAAGACGACCAAGAAGAGATCAGCAAGAGCCACAAGGTCGAGTAACGTCAGCTACGTTGAGTCCGAGGATGAGGAGGAAGTCGACGAGCCGGTGAAAAAGACGAGAAGGTCAGCGAGGTCCACGGCGTTGTCGGCCAAACAGAAGTTGAAGATGCTTGAAGATGACTACGATGAGTACAATCTCGACAACGATAAGGACTTTGAAGGCGGGGAACTCGAGCCAGAAGATGATGACATTGTGGTGATATCCTCTGCAAGAAGATCGAGATCCGGAACGTCTGCTGACCCGATCAGCCTGTCCGAGGATGACTTGGACCTTGAACTGGAAGAACTCGAGGCTGAAGAGGTCAAAGACGAGGACTCTGATGCTCCCATTGGCAACACAACACGCAAGAAAAAGCCTGCTGCACGGAAACCCAAAGCCAAGAAGCCAAAGAAGCCCAAGATCCCATACCATCAACGTATGACTGCAAAGCTGTACGAGAACCATCCCGATCTCAAGGATGTGTTCCCTAATCTGGAATCCGCAGAAAAGATCCCAGTTGAGAAGGCTGATCAACCAAGCGATATGAAGGTCCAACTACTTCCTTTCCAACGAGAAGGTCTGAACTGGCTTATCAAACAGGAGGCTAGTATCTACAATGGTGGTATTCTTGCAGATGAGATGGGTATGGGTAAGACTATCCAGACGATTGCTCTGTTCCTCAGTGATCGAAAGAAGAGACCCAACTTGGTCGTTGCACCTACTGTGGCTTTGATGCAGTGGAAGAACGAGATTGCACAGCACTCTGGCGACTCTCTGAAAGTCGAAGTGTTCCATGGTTCGAACAGATCGGGTGATGTTGAATTACTCTCCCAGAACGATGTCATCTTGACGACTTATGCCGTGATGGAAAGTGTCTTCAGAAAACAACAGTACGGATTCAAGAGGAAAGGCGCCACTCTCAAGGAGAAGTCTGTCTTACACTCCATTGATTTCTACAGAGTCGTGCTGGATGAGGCTCACAATATCAAGGATCGTCAGAGTAACACCGCTAGGGCTGCCAACATGCTAAAGACACAGAAGAGATGGTGTTTGTCCGGTACCCCATTGCAAAACCGTATTGGTGAGATGTACTCTTTGATCAAGTTCTTGAATGTGGAACCATTTGGCCATTACTTCTGTACCAAGTGTGACTGCCGTTCCCATGATTGGGCATTCAGTGATTGGAGACACTGTGATTACTGTGGACATGTACCCATGCAACACACCAATTTCTTCAACCATTTCATGTTGAAGAACATCCAAAAGTTTGGTATTGCTGGTGATGGTCTCGCTTCATTTGGTAATATCCAGGCATTGTTGAAGAACATCATGTTGAGAAGAACAAAAGTTGAAAGAGCAGATGACTTGGGATTACCACCAAGAGTGGAAGAGATCAGAAGAGACTTCTTCAATGAGGAGGAGAAAGACTTGTATCAGAGTTTGTACTCTGACTCGAAGAGAAAGTTCAATGAGTACGTTGCTGAAGGTGTTGTGTTGAACAACTATGCCAACATTTTCACGTTGATTACTCGAATGAGACAACTGGCTGATCATCCTGACTTGGTGTTGAGAAGAGTCCACAACAACGCTGAACTCGGGACAGAGGGTCTCAACGGTGTCATTGTGTGTCAGTTGTGTGACGATGAAGCAGAAGAGCCAATTGAGTCAAAGTGCCACCACAAGTTCTGCCGTATGTGTATTAAGGAGTACGTTGAGAGTTTTGGTGGAAATCAAGAGAAGTTGGAGTGTCCCATCTGTCACATTGCCTTGAGTATCGACCTTGAGGCCCCGTCTATTGAGGTGAACGTTGATGACTTCAAGAAAGGCTCCATTGTCAACAGAATCAAGATGGGTGGTGAGTGGAGATCGTCTACAAAGATTGAGGCCCTGGTGGAGGAATTATACAAGTTGAGAAGTGACCGTCAAACGATCAAATCTATTGTCTTCTCTCAGTTCACGTCGATGCTGGATTTGGTTGAGTGGAGACTCAAAAGAGCTGGTTTCCAGACTGTCAAATTGCAAGGTTCCATGTCTCCTATACAAAGAGACAACACAATCCGTTACTTCATGGAGAACACCAACGTTGAAGTGTTCCTGGTCTCATTAAAGGCCGGAGGTGTTGCCTTGAACTTGTGTGAGGCTTCCCAAGTGTTCCTCATGGATCCTTGGTGGAACCCTTCTGTTGAGTGGCAGTCTGGTGATCGTGTACACAGAATTGGACAGTACAGACCAGTCAAGATCACCAGATTCTGCATCGAGGACAGCATTGAGTCCAGAATTATAGAACTACAGGACAAGAAGGCCAATATGATCCACGCCACGATCAACCACGACGACGCTGCCATCAACAGACTGACGCCAGATGACCTTCAGTTCTTGTTTATGAACTGATTTGGGTGTTGATAGTGGAATTGGCAGTGTTTGAATACCTGGATCTCTGCCGGATCTCTCAATCAACTCTGCAATTGAAGTGCTATCTGTCTTTTGTGTCAAATCGTAGATAAGCTCATGGCGTGTGGGGTAGTTGATGAGTCGCGCCATTTTTGAAAAAAAAATTATTGCTGCCTTCTACCACCTCCTCCTTGAAAACACCAAGATCAAGCGACAATGCCACGCCAACAAGGTTTCAGGGGCCGTTTCAGAGACATCAAGCTCCGTACCAAGTCCAAGCTTTGCTACAAGTGGGAAAACAAGCCTACAGAGTTCGAAACCGGCGCTCCAGCTTCCACTTTCGATCGCCAGCTGGTGTTGAGAGAGTTTGTGAGCCACACACCATACTTGGCCGACTACGTTGTCCCTATCTCTCACTACTTCAAGGGCGACTATTACCTGGTTGCAACCACACAGAAGGAGTTCGACAAAGTGATGAAGGTGAACCGTTATGTGGAGTTAGCTGCACGCATTTCTCTTACGTGAGTGATGAGAAGAAGGCGCTCAGAGCCAACTGGGCTCACGATGAGGATCTTGGACTGTACGACGTCTACGCCAACACCTATAGCACGTTCAACACATCTACCCACAGAAGCCCAGACACTATCGAGGCCAAGGCCTACAAGGAGTTGAGACGCCGCTACACTTCTACAGGCTTGGAATATCTCTTTGAGAGATGCAACGTTGAGAAGTCGAAGTTGAAGTATTTCCCATTCTTGTTGCTTGCTCCAGATGATGACGACACTGAGGGCGAGTCGAGTATCCATGAGACCAGTCTCACCAGAGAAGACAACAATGACGACGACGACATCTCCGTGGACAACGAGGAAGCCTTCTCTTTGCAGGATGTCGACGATGGCCTCCCTGAGGAGGATACCAAGCCACGCACTTATGAATCTCTCCAGTATTACCTCAACAAGAGTGTTTACTGTGTGAAGGTTGCCCTCATCAAAGGATACATAACGGACTACGAGGGTGCAGTGTTCTACCTCTTCATGGTCAGATTTGCAAAAATTTGTGAAGCTACCCTTGTTGCTGGCCAGGTCTTTCTGCCTCTTCCTTTGACAGCAGACGAGACCGGAGCCATTCCTCACTTCTTAGGTTGAACACTTGCAACAATTTGCTGGCTCATCAATACACTATCATATTTGCATCAATGTTCGCTGAATAAGAGTAGAATTTGATTAATGTGGTTATTATATCATTGGCTATGGCCTAGTACTTGTCTAGTTGGTGGGGGCATCCTTCGATGGAGGGGCACCGTTGGTACATTGCATATGAGATATACGCTACACATGGATGCTGGGTGGAGTAGCTACTTAAGGGTCTAGCCAATCCATGAGCCCTCGACATCTTTGTAATAATTTATACGTCAGGCTAGTGAGCCCATAGCACTACTTTGATGAGTTTCTGCCCATGAGATCACCTCAGGCTGAATGCCCCAATTATACGTATGATCAAATGATTGAAACAGAAAATCTCGTCTCAGCACATACTTAAGTGAGGGCTTTCATATTTGATCAACGATCACATATATATATATAATTCTACTGGCTATTGAAAGTCCTTCAGTAAAATAATATCAGAAGAGTGGCCCTAGAATCATTCGCGTCTCTAATGACTAATTCGTCTCTACTTCCTCTACTGTTCTCCAACGATCTCATCCTCGAGACCATCGTGTCCAACCTTGACAACTATGGAATTGTTGCACTGCTGACTGTTTTCCCTGACCTCCAGGATAAAGCAGTACTGATCACTGATCACGAGATGCCTCCAATGTTCTTTGGTGGTCTTCATAGGACTGATCGGTTCCTGTTGAAACTGGTACCTCGTGCCAAACTTCAAATGCGTGTTGAGCTCCGAGGTGAACGATCTGGTATCTTCCGTCAACTGAGAACAGGTAACCTTCCTGTATATGTTGAGCAGACTACTAGAGAATCAAAACCAATAAAGCTCGTCGAAACATGTCTTCTATCCTCTTGGTCCCTCTTGGCAAAGGCAAAAGATCAATACAGACCGCCAACGGTGGCCTTCACATCCACCACCTTCGTTTTCATTGCGCTCCCAAATGAAAAGACCCAGAATGGCTGTTCTCTGTACAAATTTCTGCATTGCTGGAAACCAGACTCGACAGATACACGGACGCTAAATGGCACACCGGTCTCCCTACGTACTTCCCCGTCCACGCCGAGTTGACCAGCGCCGTCAAGGGCGAGAATGTCGATGAGTCTATGTCTAAGCATTGGTATTTAATCAAGTGGGAGAACTTGAAGCACTGCTTTGGCTTGACACATGGAACGGTTTTGTCCAACGAGGTAAACCAAACAAACTACATGTACAATAAACTTCATACTCTAAGGATCGATGGAGTTAGTACGTTATCTCCGGGACTCTATCTCCCTTTGGTGGAGAACCTTTCCATTGTCTTCTCCCGTGATGAAACACCGGGTAAACGTCCACTCATACAGAATTTGGTTGCCCCGGCACTTTGTGTTTTTGTGATTCACTTGTCATCTGAGATTCCCCTGTTTGTGGACTGTGAAGAGATCGGTAATTCGAAGGAAGGTGTTGGCTGTGCTGAAAATGAACCAATGCTCTTTGAGTTGGCTGATAAGCGTCACTTGGATCATAGCCGCTTCCATAAGCACCAATCTAGCGGAGGCTCCAAGAGACTTCGTATCTCGCCATTAGAACTGTACTGATCACTGACCATGAGATGCCCCCGATGTTCTTCGGAGGACTCACCGGTGTTGAGCGGTTTCTCCTGGAATTCCCTGGCGTGAAAGTTGATCAATCCAAAAATCCTTATCTATCACTTCAAAGATCCGGGACATTCAGACAACAAAGAACGGGGTCACTTCCAGTTTATAGCAGGTCAGCTGTCCAAGGAAAGCCAATCCAACTCATAGAGACTTCCCTGATAACCTCCTGGGATTTACTTTTGGATGTGAAGCCTGGTATGGACACTCCTCATGACGATCAAATGGTAGACTTCAGCTCACTGACCTTCATTTTTATTGCTTTACCTTATATGTATACTCAGCAGGGACATTCTGTTTACCCCTCAGCAAGTTTAGAGGCAAGGTTGGACAGATACACTGATTCCAAGTGGCACACTGGTCTCCCAACGTACTTTCCGGTCCATGGTGAACTCCAACAGAATATCGGAGGAGATGATCACCACTCATCCGATTACAGACCTACAATCTTGAACTGGAAGAACTTGAAACACTTCTTTGGGCTTACACAGGGCCCGTGGCTGAGTCTTCACTGGGAAGTTTGGACAGTGCGTATTTAAACATCCATACGCTAAGGATAGACGGTGTTACAACTTTACCCCCAGGTCTATTTCTTCCATTGGTGGAAAACTTATCCATTGTGTTCTCTGAGGCAAACAAGACAGGCAACCGTCCAGCAATACAAGGACTGGTTGCAGCTCTGGTCCGTGTATTTGTGGTACATTTTTCAAGTGATGTGCCTCTGTTTGATGACTGTGCGGATATCGGATCATCTATGGAAGATGCGGGGTGCAAGTCTAATGAGCCCATGCTCTTCGAGTTAGCTGATAAGCACCGACTAGACCATAGCCGGTTTAACAAGGAGTCCAATCACGGTGCCAAATCTTCCAACAGTGGATGTCATATTGATGCTTTAGAGCGACCATTCCTCACCAACTTCCGTGTTCTTATCGTGGGAGGAGGCCTGTCACTTTCTCTATTCCGCCAGCAAGACATTTCAAGGATCCGCACAGCTCACATCCATTTCACAGACTGTCACTTCTATCACACAACCTCCCTCTTGCAAGATTGGACTGTGCATATGGCTGATCTTCGTCACTTGAGAGTGCACATGACAAGAAGTCGCTTGATCATATTACCTAAAATCACAAAGGACCCCGTGGTAGAATTCCGCAAGCGTACTCCATGCCCACTTCCTGATGGGATTTCGGATGAATTTAACTTTGCATGCACTACACTTGTTGATGATATTCCAGGTTTCACAGGTCTGTGGAAGCACCTGCTTAAAGGACCACTTCAAACTGTTCTTACCATCCTTATCTACAGCGCAGCCCTAGACTGTTGAAGAAGAAGGGGTTCAAGCCTGAAAAGTTGATCCATATAAGTAAGGAAGAATGGTCTTCCGTGCTCCAAGCTCCAAAGATTCATAACCCAATTAGTGCTTATCTGTATGCGGACCAAGGCCAATGTCAGGGTATGAGCTCTATCCAACTTTGCGGGTTTGTCATGGACTTCCTCGATGGTCCGTGTGACGTACCGTTCCATAATGTTGGTAAAGCGAGTTTGCAACCTTTGATCACTACCAGCGAGAGAGAGATAGCATGTGGTATTTTTACATATGGAGTGTCAGAGTTGAGCATCCCAACACCGTTAACAACAGACCTAAATGCGGAACAGAAACCGTGGACACTAGACTTGAGACTCCATGACGTAAACAACCGTCCTCTTAGAAGTATACCGGATCAGGCACGCAAAGCTCCGTGTAAGCAACCAATTCTCAGAAGTCCGTGTCAATGGCAATGTGTTACCACTTGAGCCAGCAAAGGACTGGCAGGATGCGTTGTACAAGACGTATCAACTCAGGTATCACCCTAGAACCAAAGTTCTCTCTCATCATTGGCTGATCCCAGAGATGCTCTTACGCAAACCAGAGACTCTGGTACCAAGCCATCTGTGGAAATACCAAGATAACAAGCCTGGAGCTGTTGTGCCCACTGCTGGAGAGATTCTAAGCAAGATACACATCCATTACAGCCCTTACCTCAAGTTCCATAACCGTCCTGGGCCAGTCACAGTGACACACGAAACAGGAGGCCCAGAGAACACATTTGTCGGGTTTTTGGAGCAGATGGAAAGATACGCAGCAGAAGATGAGATCCGCCGGCTTCAAGTTGAAGCAGACAGAAGAGAGTTCAGGAAGCAACACCCGTGGTTCTTTAAATAGACGGCGGGGCTTCAATAAAGAGTCTGTTCACTATGTAATTGTAGAGATTTAAAAAAGAAAAAACAGCAGACAAAAAAGAAAAAAAAACGCGTTAACAAAAGATCACCGCGTCACAACAACAACAACAACAAACACGTCCACGCATATCAACAGCCACAACCCGCACCAAACAACGATGTCTTTTGATGTTTTGAGGGATTTAAGCGATCCATACACCAAAGGAACCGCCATCCTCCAAAAAAGAGCGAGAAATGACGATGAATTGACGAGACAGCCGCTGAAGGCACTCGACACACAACAACGCGTCGGACTGCCACCTTCGAAGCTGCAAAAAACCATCGATCCACAGCAAATCAGCGTTGTTCCTTCACAGTTGAACAAAGAACAGAAGAACGACACGGTTTCATGGAGTCAACTCGAGAAACCCGGGGCATATTCGAGCTCTACCGACCGGCCACAGCAGTCAACACCACAACAACGTCCATTCCGTTCACAGAAGGAACCGGTTATGATTGTCAGAAGCTGTTCATCTTGTCCGCTGCTTGTGACTTGAAGCTCTTTGGGTTCTGTGCTAATGAGGCCCAACACCGCGCTGACGTCATGGACAAGTTGTGTTTGGCTTACAACGTTGCCTTTGAGATCATGGAGGACTCTGCGTTGTTGACTCCGGCATTGGTCAAACACCACTTGTACAGTTGGTTGCTGAGTGATGGTGGTGCTAGCTCCAAAGCATTGGGTATTTCTCCAGCTGCTGGTAACTTGCTCAAGTTGTTTGCCTCTGAGACCGAGGGAAGATGTTATCGTGGGTTCAAATGGCAAGAAAGTGATCATGCCATGTGTCGGACGTTACAGAAGAACAATAAGAAGATGGCAAAAGTGCTTGTCCAGAACTTGAAGGGGTTCAACTCTTGGAAGGCTGGTACTTTGGGATTACGGAAGTACGCACCACCATGTGATAACACTTTCTTACAGATGAAGTCCACGCCAGCGCAGACACAGGTACAGCAAGCACAACCACAAGCACCAGTTGTTGAAGAGCCAATTCCGGAACCAGAACCTCTAAAATACGTACCACAAATCTCACCAGAAGACGCAGCTACGAACCGAAAGGCCATCATGCTTTCTTTGAAATTGGGCAGGGACATTGACCAAAATAAGTGTGTTGACGCTTTCCACCCTCTTTTCATCTCTTTGGAAGACTTTGACACGATGATGCAGACCCAGTTCAAGAACTACAACACAGAGAGAAAGAAGAACTGTCTTGTATGCCAATCCGGCTGTTATTTGAACAAGAAGTTACCCTCGGAGAAGGACCTTGACCGTGGTTCAGACACATACATGTCTGCTGTGGTGGCACTCATCTTGGAGCAGGACCGCATCCACAGCAAGAAGCTCAAGGAAGACCACAAGAAGATGGACGCCGAAATGAAGCAAATGGAGAACTTGCTCAAGAGAATGTCCGGCGAGCGGGCCTAAGCGGGCACACTGTGGCCCTGCCCGGGACCCTTACAACGTGGCTGAGATCTTGCTTGGAAAAAGGCCAAATTGGGGCTGAATTTGTGTAATAAAGCTGTTTATGTGATGATTTGTGTGTGTTATATAGTGAATGACTATGTTTTGAGTGCTTTTTGTAACAAATTGCCACATAAATCCAAATTATGGCCCTCGGGTGCTGTCGGTTTCTCGGCCCGCTTGCTCGCCAAACGAAAATATGCCGGGGCAACGTTCTCCTCACCGCCAAAATCCGCATCAACGGCTGAAACAAGACACATCTGGCTTTCCTGAAACGCCGGTTAAAAGCAGCCAGAACTCCACAAAACACCACACAACACTCGCATTTCAGAGCATTTCATCCCTGCCAACACCACATCCAAAAAACAACCAGCAGAAACAGAGGACCGGAACATCAGAAGGCCAACGACTGTAAGCCTTGCATCGCCCACAAAACACGCAAATGACCACACAAATGGCACCAGAAGTCGAGCTGAGGACCGGCCCACCGTGCATTTCGTGTCGCTTGAAGAGGAAGAAGTGCGACAGGAAACTGCCCATTTGCACCCGTTGCGTGGAGCTCCAAGTGCCGCTGGATCTGTGCATCTACAGGGAGAACAACGGTGTTTATGACAGAGAGACGTCTTATTCTCTGGGCAAAGAGAAGCGCAAGAACACGGAACTTTTGTCAACTGTGGAGCGTTTGAGGCTCTTACTGGAAGTGGCAAACTCCTCGGATGGACACCAGCACGAGATATTCACGCTGAAGAACTCAACGAGCGGCGCAGGGAAACTGCTGCAGTTGAACCCTTTGAGGAACCCTCTCTTTTGTACGCTTCTGGAGAACGACAATGGCACTCAGCACCTGGGTTCGATGGCTCTTGCAGCTCTGGTGGATGCCGATCCGAAAGTCAAGCTTGTGGTGAAACAGGTGAACCAGGTGCTTTCCAGAGAGAGACAGAAGTACACGATGGACGTTGACGGCATGGAGAGAGACCAAGTGATGCTCGATGCCTTTGAACAGAGATGTACTGCCATAACTACAGGCCTACAAGTCGTTGATGGAGATGAGATCATCGTGGGGCTCATTGCTGAGATTCAGTCGAAGCTCCCGTTGAAGCCTGACATGGACAACTTCATGTACCAATTCACAGCCCAGAACAGAGGGAGATGGATCGGTGTTCCATTTGTCGATACAGAAGATCTCTGGGAGACATACACCGATATATTTGAATGGACTGATGATGGGAGAACCGTATTGAAGATTTCACTACCCGAAGAGTCTCACAAGCTGGAAGCGTTGGCCTTCTTCATGATCTTCCTTGCGTGGATGACGTTCATGAGGACGTCGAGGATACATCCACGTCTCCCACCAGACGTCCAGAGAGCCACGATGAATTACGTCTTGTTCTCTCGCTATTCACAGGCACTTTTACAAGTGGACATCATTGGCCAAAGTATCAAACTTGGAAGTCTCACCGAAAGCCCAATGACAACTTGTACGCTGCTTGTCCATCACTTGTTTGAGAAGTACTCCGCAGTGACCAACTACCTTGTTGAACAAGATATCCAAACAGTGTCATCTCTCACGACAAAGAGACTCATCACACTGGCAAAATACCAACATCTCCACGAAGACATTGATCGTTGGTATCCTCGTCGGTCTGCTGATGGGCGCCGAAGCCTCAAGTCGTTATGGTACAACATTGTCCTTCTTGATCTATTGGACTGTATCGAATGTGGTGCACTGTCCACTATCCAACCGACACATCTCATGACCGAGGACGGACAGCATCATCACCCTTTAGCAGACGCCGTTGCTGCTCTCCATTGGGCCGTGTATGACTTCAACTTCATCGATGACGTTTTGCTATTGGATGACCTCCTTCATTTCATCGAGACGAGTACGATACCGAAATTGAAGAAATGTTTCACAGGACTTGGTGTTTCCTCAGATGAAGGTGTCAAGTTCTCCGAATCATTTGACTCTAGTCGATACGGGGATGAACCATACATGGAAGAACACATGATTGCTGCCCAGCGTGCCATGTTACGATACTTGATCTACGCCGTCATGTCCTCGTTGTATCACGTTTGTCTTGTCAGATTCAACCAGAACGGCGAGGACAAGTCATCCGAGAGATATCAAAGAGCGTTGATGCTCGCTATCAAGTATTCATTGGCTTCGTTACAGTTGTACAAATTGCATTTGGGAGTGTTGAACGTTGCTGGCAACAGTGATGATCCCAAAAGACAATCATTCCACTTCTCAGTGATGTTGTTCTTGAACCCATTCATTACAGTTGGTTTGAAACGTGCAACTCTCTTGGGATTCAGTGTCCTTGGCAATGTGTTGGGTGTTGATACCAATGTCGTGGCCAAATACATGCTTTATGGAAACTCATTGGCAAGAGATGATGGGATTTTGAAGATGTGTCATGAGAAAGGCTATACTTACCAAGAGTCTGATATGACGTCGGTAGGGGACTTTGACATTGATAACGACCCTGTGGCATTGAAGAAGAAATGGGGGAAATACCTGGATGATCCAAGACATTTGGTTGGTGCTTATTGTGGGATATTCAGAGACATTTCGGAGCTTTCCAAGATGAAGTGTCTGTCGATCAACTTCATGAAGATGTCGAGATCTTACACGTTTGGTATGAAGTACTTCTCATATTGTCTCAACCATTGCCTTGGTGCTGAATACACCGAGTGGAGACTTGTGAACCCTGATGTCCCCGAGGTGAAGAAAGAAGAAGAGTACACTTTCAACGAGGCAGATCAGTTGCATTCTTCTTTCAACGATGTGCCAATTGACCCAGAAACCGGGAACAGTGGAGCATTTGCAGGCTCTTTCAAAGACCTGTTTGAGTCTTCGATCTCTACAAAATCAACCCGGGAGTTCTCCTTCTTGAACTTCTTCGGATCACACATTGATGTCCCCAAAGATGAGATTGATGACTACTTCCGCAGGGCTAATGAGTAAACATGTATAAGCTTTTGATTTAACGATTTAACGATATGATTTGTGATTTAGTTGTTCTTCTTCTTGCTGTATATCACTTTTCCATTAGGCAGCACCTTCTTCTCACCAGTTTGTTTCTTTTTCTTCTTCTTGGTCTGCTCTGTAGAGACCAGTTCCTCTGTTGTCTCCACTTCTGGGAGAGTCAAATCAATGGTGTAGAGAGAGCCAAGAGCCTTATTCCAGACAAAGGCGAACCATCTGACGACAAGAAGGTCTCTCCAGGTTGGCTCCTGGACAGCATCACTTGTGACTCTTTCAAGCAAGTTCTCATCATCCTCGTCGCATAGGAAGACACCGTCGATTCTCACCAAGAACGTCTTTCCCAATCCATCATGGCGAACTTTTCTCTGGTCTCCAACGGCAAACTCGCCACCGGAAAGCTGCTGTTGAGCGTACGACTTGATCTCAGTGACCAATGAGTCGACTCTCTTGCGGTTCTGCGATGCCTGGATCTTGAGGATGACGAAGTGTGCAACGGTGATCAACAGCGTGAGGAACAGCAGGGTGAAGGCGACGCCCGGCTTGAACTTAGCGTAAATCCAGCCGGCTGTCGTGTACTTCGGGAAGCCCTTGTCCACGAAGTAGTCGTACCTCTTTCTCTTCTCCGTCTTGAGGATGTTGTTGACGAGATTCAGGCGCTCGAAGCGCTTGTTGGCCTTCTTCTTGGAGATGCCGAGCTTACGTGCCTTGTCCGGGTGGTACTTGACGGAGAGCTTCTTGAACTGGCGCTGGATCTGCTTGAACGAGGACGAGGCACCGTCTGGAAGCTCGAAGAAGGAGTAGAACGTCGCTTCTGGACCGTACTCCTTGGCGAGGTCCTGCTGGAGGTGGAAGAGCTCAAGGTCTTCTGACGTCCACGCAGCGAACACCGCTGTGGCGAAAAAGAGCAACCAGAGCAAGGGGGACCTCATTGTTGTGAATTTCGAAGTCTCGTTGTTTGCCGCCCGTTGGAAATCTCTTTTCGGTGCTGTTCTCCACGGGGCTGTGCTAAGATCAACTTTCTTCAACGTGTTGTTTTTGATCTCATCGCGGCAACTTTTGATCTTCTACCAAACACACACAAACGCCACTGAAACGCCAGCAGAAAACACAAGAAAATGGCACAGAAAGTGAATCTCAGAGAATCAAAGGCGCTTTACACCCTGTTGAAGACGTTCTACGCCGCCGCTGCGTTCATGCAGTTCGCCGTTCTCGTTCGCCTCCTCATTTTGCTTCCGCTCGTTGGCCGCAAGTTCCTTCCCGGCGGCATCCACGACTTCTTCAAGCAGACGGTGTTCGTGACGTTTGGCCTCGAGCTCTTGCTCTCGTTGGCACAGTTGCTTCCCATCACGCCTCTGAACTACATCCTGGGAAACACCCTCAAACTCGGCGTCGTCTATGCGCTCTCCGCTGACGTCAAGCTCCAGAGACACCCTTCCTACTCTCTTTACCTCGGCACACTGTCCCTCATGGGGTTGATCTCATACGTGTACCACATCCAGAAGCTTCTCTACTTGGGTCACGTCTCCTCATGGTCCCGTGGTCTCTTCCAGTACGCCTCTCTCGTTGAGTTCCCGCTCCGTGCCGTCCTTGAGTTCATCATCATCTTCATGTCCTTGAAATACTTGGACTCCACAACCAAAACAGCCGCACAGCTCGTTCTCCTGGTGTTAATCCCTACCAAAATCATCCTCTACAAACGTCAATTGACCAAGTTGTTCAAAGACGATGCCTTTAAGACAGATTAAGTGATTCTATAAACTTTGCTGCCTCCCGTTCCCTTTCTGCATCGGGCAATTGTGCTATTCTGTCCTTCTCATCTTTGATCAGACTGACCATTTGCTCCAAATCCATAACTTCTTCCTCGTTCTCTGTATTTGTAGTCTTCTGATCAGTGATTGTCCAACCGTGACTCTCAACAACCTCTTTAAATCGTCCACCACCAACACGTTCTTTAAACTCATTGACACCACGATCATCATCCAATTGGATACATTCCCATCCATTGGCGAAACAAATGTCTTCATATTCTTCAAATTCACATTCCAATTCACCAAAACCAACACATACTTTCAATCCTTCCCATTCATCATCCTCTGCGCCGGTCTCCAGATCAAACTGTGTCATCAGTAACTTCAACTCATCGGTCTGCTTCTCAAACTTCTTGATTTCTCCAAAATTAAAGCAATAAACAAGTCCATTCAGCACTTCTCGTACTTCTTTAGCCTCAGCACTCGAATACTCATCACACCACTGCTTCAACTCATCAGAATCATCAAGCCATACATCAATACTCGTCGTGTAGTACTTGGTCGACAATGTAACGGTCTGAATGGACTCTGTTGTCGGTGTTTGCTCGCCCAAATGGGTAAGTAGTGTCTGTTTGGGAATGGCCGAGTGGCCAAATATCAACAGTCTATCACGTTCCATTGTGTGCTAGATCTCAAGCTGATGTTGAATTCTAGTATAGAGCTAGTGAGTATAAAAAGGTCGGAATTTTAAATTATCGGACAACTTCCGAGGGCACGCTTAGAAGCAACCAATCGATAACCAGAGGACTTACATACGTGGCAGTTAAATACATACGACTACTTGTTTCCACAGTGTAATAATTAATGCATAAATCCAACAAAAATATATAAAACCCAATATAAACAAAAAGCATCAACGAATTATAGAGTATAACGAAAGAGTGCAAAGATATCGTCACCATTCGACATACACGTCAAACAGCCTTGCACTCTCATATAGAAGATGATGATCAGACACAAGCTAGCACGTGGGTCTAGCCCTTAGTAATGAAGATATGTGTCTTTCAAAGTTCAACTTCCAAGGCCGATCAAACAGCCTTGACATCAGTATCAGTAGCGACACCCTTGTTGTCCATGGAAGAAGAACCCATCTCGTAAACCTCGTTGACCTGCTCTTCTTCAGCATCCAAGTAGTTGACATGCTCTTCAGCCTCCTCCTGTGGCAACATCAAGTTCAAGATGACACCAACGATACCGGCAACGGCGTAACCAGACTCCAAAACCAACACAATAGCGTTGAAGAAACCAGTAAGAGCCTTGTTGTCACCATCGTAAGTGAAGACATAAGAGAACCAGTCTGGAACGACGGTGGAACCCATACCGAAGATCATAGCAGATGTCAAGACAAATCTGTCACGTCTTGTGAATGGACATCTTGAAATAATGGCCAAACCGGCAACGGCAACAGAAGAGAACAAGAAAGTGGTCATACCACCAAGAACTGGCTTTGGAATGGCAAGCAAAGCGCCAGCAAACTTGGAGAAGACACCCATGATGATCAAGAAGAAGCAACACCAGTAACCAGCAGTTCTGTTGGCACACTTTGTGATGGAAATAACACCATTGTTCTGGGCAAATGTAGACATTGGAGTCACGGTACCCAAACAAGCAAGCAAACCGTTGAAACCATCAGCAAGGACACCACCTTGGACTCTTGAGTCGTACAACTCACCTTCAACCTCCAAACGAGAAACATCACAAGTAGCAGTGATATCACCAATGGCCTCCATCATCAAAACGATATAAGTCGCCAGCATCGGAAGCACCGCAGGACCATAAACGGACAACTTGAAAGTGTGGACCCAAAGGAAAGTGACGGCTGGAGCAGAGTCAACGGTGGAACGGGAGAAATAACCAGCACCAGCGGCAACGATACAACCAATGAGCAAACCGACAATAACAGCACATGACTTCATGATTGGAGAACCCCATTTCTCACAAATAACAATGACAACGTAAACGAGGAAACCAAGACCAATGAACTGAGCCGAACCATAAGGAGCCGCGTTTGGACCACCTTCGGAAGGACAAATGGCATCAATACATCCAGAACCACCAATCCAGTCCTCAAGACCAGAACCGATCAAAGAAACACCAATGAGCAAGACAACAGGACCAGTGACGATAGGTGGGAAAATTTTTCTCAAAACTCTAGCAGGCATGAAAGACAAGGCGATTTCCAAGAGGGCACAAACGGCACCGGTTCCGAGCAAAGCACCGTAACCTTCTGGACATGGTAATTTGGTACCATCAGTATCAACTGGACATTCACCAGAGGCGTACATCATTGGGAAGGAAGCATTGACAATGGTGATGGTGGCAAAAGAGGTACCGACGACGGAGAGAAGACCAGTACCGATGTAGTACTTGGTTCCCCAGATGTGGAAACGGGTGATCTGGACGGCAGACAAAATACCAGAGATGATCAAAGAGGCGGAGACCAAGTAGGAGGACTGCTCGGCATTGAGGTTTGCTGCTGCGGCGATGATGATTGGAGGCGAGACGACACCAGCAAGCATCGACAACGAGTGCTGGAGACCGAGCAGAATACCAAGGAAGAGTGGCATGTCAGAGTCCAAGCCGAAGAAAGGTTGCACCTTCTCGGACTTCTTTGTGAATGGAAGACGTGGGGTGAAGAGGTGGGCATAGTCGTAGTCACCGAGAAGACCGTCTCGCGTGGTGACCTTCTTGACGAACTTCTGCGATGCTGTTTTGAAGAAGGACATCGCTGTGTGTTCTGAGTATCTGTGTGTGCTTTCTATGTCTTCAGCATCAACGTCTCGAGAAACTACGAGGGGAACGTCCGGCTTAAGTATAAATTAAGTGGCCCGTTGCTTTTTTGTGCCTTGCAGAGGCGTGTTTTCTTATCAGTGCGGTCTCGGCCAACGGCGGTCGGCGAGCAGCACCCGGACACCTCCCCACACAGCGCAGACCCTTCGACAGCGGCTTTCTGGAGCTCGGTGCTCGGCGGGAAAATGGCCGTGATTGTGTCATTTGGGGCTAAAAGAGCTGCTGATCTGTGCAGTAATTGATCTGTGATCGCTGCTGGCCGTGCGGGTGCGGAGCGTTGTTTGTGGGCGAGCTTGCGGTTTACGAACAGGCGTGAAACTCCTCCACGCGGAGAAGCTTTTCTCTGATCTTGGGCGCACCATCCGCCCGATTAGTGATCAAGTGCTTGCAGATTACACTGAAAGGACGACTAGATAGTTTGAGACTTTGCCAGTGATCGGCAGTCTCTTCTTGGGTCTTGCACACGTCTCGTACGGTCGCCATCGCTTTCCATCCAATACAGTTTTCTTGATAAGATATTCTCTTGCAGCCAACATAAGGTTCGTGTAGCTTCCCTGGTCCAACTTACTGTAAGATACTGCGCTGTATAGTGGCTAATCAAGCAATCAAGTGACCTGTCGTGTGTGGGGTCACAAACTTTAGAGTTGATAGCATGTGGTACAGGTAACTAGAGACAAACAAGCCCAGAGCTCACACCAGGCCGACAAAGGGTCCACCACAGCCGCACTCCCATATCAAGAACCATTACACACGGCTACCAAGGGAGAACTGGTTCCCTGTGCTCGTTATCCCCTCCTCATCATGCACAAAATAATCTCCAAGTCGATAGGTGCACGCTCCATCGATATCTTCAGTGATAAGCTCTGATAGGCCCTCAAAACATTGGCATGTCACTACGATCGTGATAGTTTTCTACAAGGAGAGAGTGTGATTAGTAGTGGACACGATGGCTGCCCAGTGCCAATACAATCCATAATCTCAGCTGTCTGGCCTATCTCGCCTAAATTGAGATCGGTTAAATGCATCGTACAGCGGTTTCAGAAATCTGTCACTATGGCAGAAACCTGGGGAAGGCCGCGAGCTGGTGCACAGATTGTGTACAAGGGCACATCCTACATAGATCCGGTACCGGCCCTGTCCAGCTTGATCCTTGATTGGTATTGGTGGTATGAACTAGGATGTGGTGGTATGTAGGGCCTTGGCCTTGGTTCTGTGATGTGTGTGGGAGATTCCGTCAGCCTCACTGCAGTAACCAGTAACAATCAACAGAGTAGTCCCAGATCAGCGGTGTCATGGCGGAAAGAGTCCAGAGTCAAATCCACTAAAACCTGATCCAAACCGGCGATTGATCTGGCACTTGTGATCGATTACCGAAAGGTTACGACTTCTGTTTCCGGACTTCTCTTTGTTCTTGGAGAGCTTGCAAGCATGCGCACTTGCCCATCACGGAGATCTCCGCACCCTGCACCGCAAAAGGCCCGGTACACGCAACACCATTCGCCGTCGACTGATAGGCCGATCTGTCTAGACAGTGGAAAACTTTTCACTTGTTCAGAGACTGGATTTTAGACCTACAGCTGACACTGCCTCCTTCATTGTTCTCATTTTTGTGTCACAAATGTAGAAAATACGGCGTAGTGGGAGTGTGGAGTGAATGTCACATCTCTTCGGTCGTGTCCGGGGTTTCATCATCAAAGCGCTAAGACCTAAAGGAGTTACATACAACCAGGCAGCCATTGAATGGGCATCTCCTGTTAATGCTCTACTACTTAATCATTATCTGATAGTCATTCACACTAAAGGCCTAT
Source organism: Petasospora maritima (assembly GCA_030557345.1). Classification (NCBI taxonomy): domain Eukaryota; kingdom Fungi; phylum Ascomycota; class Saccharomycetes; order Phaffomycetales; family Wickerhamomycetaceae; genus Petasospora; species Petasospora maritima. Next base: position 99,929 of record JAKTOZ010000011.1, read on the forward strand.
ATCTCGTATCATACCGTTGCTCTAGACAAACACAAATGGGTCGGCATCCTCTTGTGAAATGATGACCTCTGTTTCTTCACCGGCGAGATCATTCTCCAACTTAGTCTTCATCTCTTGGAGATAACCCCTTTCAGTGTTAGAGTGATTGGCACAGATAACGGCCTTACCCTTTTCTTTCAACAGCAATACCTCATGATGGCTCATCTCACCAGTGACGTATAAATCAACGTCTTCTTTCAAATCGGCAAAAACACCAGATCCAGAGCCAGCACACACGGCAAAGCTCTTGATATCGCTCTTCTCCAGCGAATCAGAACCGACAAGTAAGTTATCAACAGCAAGATGGGCTTTCAACTTCTCAATGACCTGCTTTAGAGTGACAGCCTCTTTCAAAATGACAACACGGCCACAGCCATTACCAGGATCACTCTTAGACTCAGCAATGACATCGGAACTGACAATGCTCTCTTCATCAGCACAGCCTCTCACCAACCAATCATTGACACCACCTTTCACGGAATCAACAGCAGTATGTGGGGAATAGACACTGATACCCGCCTGGATCAATCTGAGCAAACTGAGATGCTGTGGGTTTGTAGTAGTGATGGACTTGATTCCCTTGAAGATGAATGGGTGATATGCGACAATCAGCGATACTTTATTGTGGATTGCCTCGTCAACAACACGTTTGGTCAAATCAACAGTCAATAGAACTTTTGTAGGGGTTGTGGTTGTGGTAGCAAGTGCCGGAGCATCGATCAAGAGACCGACGTTGTCCCACGACTCGGCGAGATGGAGGGGATAGAGCTTCTTCAAAGAGCAGACGACACGTTTGACGGACATTGTGTATGATGATGTGTTTCAATTGTTTGTATGGCAAATGTCATACAACAACAGAAGCTCTAAATGATGTAAACCTCGGAGTTTCGCCAGCACTGGCATCGCGGAGGAATTAAAAAGATGCGGCGCGTACCGTGTCACGTGGCTTTGGTGAATTTTGCGCGAACTCGTTCGATGCCCGTCGCTTGATGTCGGGAGCAAAAAGCAACGACGATGACAAAGAGTGGTGATGAGTGTTTGTTCTGGGTATAAGTCATTGTATTGAGAGATATTGTGCTTTGATTTTGTTCCAGTCGTGTCACGTGCAGATATTACCATCATAACACTACATTAAGAATCACACACATTGACACAAAGTCGCAGAGATCAGATCGATAAGATAGAGACATCCACACACACACACACACACAACTTTTGATACACAATGATAACAGCAGACTCACTGAGAGAAACAATCATCGCTAGGCTCGAAGCTACAGAATGCTATGTTGAAGATTTATCCGGTGGTTGTGGTCAGGCCATTGCCGTGATCATTGTCAGTTCACAGTTTCAAGGAAAGAACAAGTTGGCAAGATCAAGGCTGGTCAACTCTTCTTTGAAGGAGGAGATTGCTGCCATCCACGCCTTCCAGCAGAAGACATTCACGCCTGAAGAGTGGGAGTCACAGAGAGCTAACTTCAACGTTTGAGATGTGGTTTATTGGGTATAGAAAATTGGTTTAATTGAAGTTTTAGCATTTTTAGCTGGCCGTAGGTGATATGTGAGTAGGGTGTAGGTAATCTGGTGGGTCTCTGTGGTGGAAGAATTCGATTTACGGCATTACATGATACTAAGTATAGTTTTCTCATGTTTAGTTTACTCTCATAGAGTCGATACGTACTTTAAAAGGAAAATAGAGCTCCATAGAGGATAAGTTTGACCCCCGGATTTCCTTCAAAAATTCATAATATCCGAGGGCAAACAGAGTCAATTACCGAAAGCGGACAGTTTCCCAATGCAGTATTTACCTGTGTTTGCAGAAAAAATGCGAAAATGGGCAGACGGAACAAACATTCCCCTCCACAAACAACACGGAGTCCACCAAAGCAGATCCCCTCATCCGTTGAAGCGGTTGGCAGTTGGTCCACACAGAAGTCTTTCCCACCTACAAATACTTCCCTCCCACACTTCCACCACCCGCAAACCACAAACCACAAAACAGGCCGCCACCGCCACCCAGAAACACATACTTCACATCACAAAATGTCGTGCGACATCCGCTGGGACTCTTTTGAGCAGACGGCGTTCCAGGCGTGGACGAAGGAGCTTCTCTACGACTCGTTGAACAGCGGCAAGCGCCCACACATCCTCTCGTCGGACATCCGCGTCAAGGACCTCAGCTTTGGCGACTCTTCGCCGACGTTTGAGGTGTTGGAGATTGGCGACTTGGGCAAGGACAAGTTCAGGGGCATCTTCCAGCTCAAGTACGACGGAGACGCCCACATCACGCTGAGCACGAGCATCCAGGCCAACCTGTTGCGGATCCACGCTGAGACGGTGCACGACCAAGGCGCCGACTTTGCTCTCCCGAAGTTCCCACTCGCCGCTGAACCGTTTTCAATGCCTCTTTTCCTCTCGTTGAGTAACATCAGACTCAGTGGTATCATCGTCGTTGTCTTCTCCAAGGCCAAGGGGTTGACGCTCGTGTTCAAGAACGACCCGCTGGAGAACATCAAGGTGAGCTCGAGTTTCGACAATGTCCAGGTCATTGAGAAGTTCCTCCAGAAGAAGATTGAGAGCCAGATCAGAGACCTGTTCAGAGACATCTTGCCTGGTGTTCTGCACAAAGTGTCACAGAAGTGGACGACAAGCAACATCATCAACCAACTACACTCCAAGATGAACGAGCAGTCACAGGGAGTTGAGAGGGTATCGATCTTTGAAGTGAATCCAGAAGAACCAGAGTTCTCACCAGCCAATATGCTCAGAATTTCCACTTTGAACCGTTCACGTCAGAGTTTCAGACTATCAATCCCACCATTTGCTGATGCCATTGAAAGACCCGCTTTGTCCAAATATGATGCTCAATCCACATTGGGTAATGCCAAAAACATTCCAATTGAGGTCATTACCAACGTTCAAGGTTACCAGCTTGATGACACTTTAAACAAGTTGACCAAGATCCAGAGTAAGAACTTCCTCAATGAGAAGACCAATAACAAGCCACACAGGAGATCAATTAAGCTTGGTAAGAAGAAGACAAAGAGTACAAAATCTACAACAAACACCACAAGTACGAGTGCATTGCCATCAATGACGTCTCCAAAGGCTGATCTGATTCCGTCTACACCACAGCTGAGAACTGTCTCTATGAACACAGAGGCAACACTTGTTGATGAAGAGGAGAACAATCTTCATATTCACACTACAGAGTCCAGACCAACTTCATCATCTTCCAATATTCCTTCCCAATCAGATACACACTTGAAAGAACAAGCCCGTCTCAGACTTCATTCATACCAGAACCCAACACCAATGACACCATCCCCAATGTTGGAGAAGATCCCAATGCTACAACGTCCTTCGTTGAGTTCACTTAAAACATCAGAGCTCATGGGTCTTTATCCACCAACACCACGCTCTAACTCCCCAAGAAAATCACAGAGTAACTTGATGAACATTGGTCTTGGTATCCACTCTTCGGTATGGGGAGAGGCTCCACCTCCATACACACATGCCTGAAGGTTGTTGATCATTGAGAATGGTATTTTATGAACAGAGGAGCGTACCGTGTACGTTGTCATTGTATGAATGACCATGGAACGACTCGCTTGCTACGAACAACAATTGCTTACGAACTTATGATAAATATACATACACACATATTCAGTACATATCGTCTAGATGTCCTTGTAACCCTTCTATTATTTAATTATCTAGTCTAGGCCTTCGTATGTGCATGCGGATCAGTGGGGTGCGTTTATTTCATATTACATGCGTCGATGGTCAGTGCAACAATTATCGCAGCAAAAGTGCAAACTCTTACAAGAAAGAAGGAGGGTCTTCCTCCCGCAACCAGATCACACACATATAACCAGAGATCCAATCGCTATACACTCCAAGATGGGCAAAACGGACGACATTGAGCTCCAAGAGCGCCTGCTGGACTCCTCGCCGCCTTCAACACCCGTCACACCACTGGACACTGACGACCTTTTCGACTCGTTGACCCAGCAGCCAGAGGGCGAGGAGAAGGAGATTACACACAACGGCCACACCGTGCGCCTCCACTCGCTCAACTGGCGACACTCCAGGATCCTCCGCTCGCAAATCGGCCTCTGTTTTCTCCTCTTTGCGCTCGATGGTGCCGCTGACCAGGCCGTCGGGACGCTGATGCCGTTCCTTGTTGAGCACTACAAGACAACACAGACACACATCTCCATCGTGTTCGTGCTACAGTTCATCGGCTACACAATCAGTGCCTTCTCCAATGAGTTCCTCCACAGAGAGCTCGGTAAGCGTGGTATCCTCATCTGTGCTGCGTTGTGTATGTCCACTGCCTTCTTGATCAACAGTGTGGTGGGGAACTTGAGTATCTACATTTTTGTCCATCTGTTCTATGGAATGGGCGCTGGTTTCAGTTCTGCCAGTGTCAACGTCTACATCTCGTCATTGGACGATCATAATGAGATCATGGGTATCCTGCACGGGTGTTACGGAATTGGGAGTGTCGTGTCTCCTCCTGTTGTGTCGTGGGTCTTGGTCCATTGGGGGTACAAGGTGTACTACGGGATCCTTGGCTGGGTTGGCGTTTCACTGGCTGTGGCAGTTTGGTTCATTTTCAGAGACGAGACGAAGTGGAAGTACGACTACTTGACCTCCAAAGACCAAACAGAGGACTCTGTGAAGAAAAGTGTGTGGTCATTGATCTATGACCCGATTATCATGTGCTTCTGTCTCTTCCTGTTCTTCTACGTTGGTGCTGAGATTGCAACTGGTTCTTGGCTGTTAACATACTTAAGAGAAACTAAAGGCATGGAACAGATGGAAGCAGCACTCATTGTCTCTTGGTTCTGGATTGGTCTCACTGCTGGTCGTATTGGCCTTGGGTTTGTTACAAAGTTGTTCCTTGGTGAGTATCGTGCAAACTTGACCTATTCACTCACATCATGGGTCGCATTCACCATACTTGCTGTATTCTCATGGTGTTATGACGGTGATAACTTCTCTATCCTTGCCAAAGTCCTGGTCTTCATCACTGGTGTCTTCGTTGGACCTCTCTTCCCAACAGCAAGTGTCGTCCTCATCAAGATTCTTCCAGTCGATCAACATGTATCAGGTTTGGGTGTTGCTTCCTCTCTTGGTGGTTCGGGATCTGCTGTCCTTCCTTTCTTGGTTGGTCTCACTGCTAGATGGTTTGGATTCCAGTTCTTGTTGATCGTCATCAGTACAGTGCTTCTGGCGTACTCTGTTGTGTGGATTATGATTAGACCTATTGCAGAGAAGCGCACTACCTACAAGTTCTAGGGCGCTCTACACAATCCTTTAAAAAAGATGAATATATTAAATGTTTTGGTTTAGATTTGCAATTGATCAACTACCTAGTTATCTTCTTCTGGCAAGAACATACGTAGTACCATACTCGACTCTGAGTGGAGTGTCATCCTTCCAGCCCAACTCGGTCTTCAACTCATCGATGAGCATGTCGATAACATCTTTCTTTGAATCCGGATGCTTATTTCTCCACTCATGAACACCACTCCAAGTGGTCATGTTCTTAGCGAAGTATGCCAAGGTGAAATGGTTGTTACCCATGAAGAACTCAGTGTGCTTGCTATCATTCAATGGAATGTAGTCATGTTTCTCCACAGACTCGAACAACTCTTCTGGAACATGAATGTCCTTGTAGAAGTTTCTAACAAACTCTCTACCTGGCTGAGACCAACAAGGACCCAACAAGACTGGGTCTTCAAAGATGTACTTGTTATAGATCTCGTTCGCTTTCGGTTCGTCTACGAAGAATGGCTCGTTGTAAGCCCAGTACGCTAAAGTGGCGCCAGCTCTGAGGACTCTAGCAGCTTCTTGGAAGAAGAGATCGTGCTTGGCGTAATGGATAGCCTCAGCACTGATCATGAGATCAATCGATCCGTCGTCAGGTGCAGCCTCCGAGAGGTCTTCAGCTGGAGCAACCATCAGTTTGATTCTCTCAGTGAGACCTTCCTTCTCAGCCCTATGGATACCCGGCTGGATCATGACGCGGGAGACATCAGTGGCAATAACTCTCTTGACACCATGCTCCAACAACTGAAAGGAAGCTGTTCCCGGTCCACAGCCAATGTCGATGGCGAGATCGAGTGGTCCACGGTGATAGGACGTGATGGCGTTGAAGAGCGAGTCCGGGTACGTTGGGCGTGTGGCGTCGTAGTTGGCGGAGTCGAAGTGTTTCTGTGTGTAAATCTCTGACATTGTTGTTTGTTTATTGTCTGTTTGTTCGTGTTTTGAAAGATCAGACTGCAAAAGCCTCCAGAATCCGGGGAAAACGGCTTGCTTATATACTTTTTGCAGGTGTTCCCCCACCGGCTATTTTTAGCTGCGCATCCGTTAAAGCCGTACTAACTCCGGGAATTCGCGGCCTCCTCGCGCTTTTCGCGAAATCTGTCTGTTGCCCCGGATACCGTTTTTTGCACCTTTCGGGGCAAAACAACAACACGAAAATTAAAGCGGTGTGCGTTTCTCTCTCTCCGGTTTGTGGCGTAGTTCTGAGAATATGCGACAAACACCAAACAGCCAATGGGGAGCCGAGTTCCAGGATCTGCACTGCCCACAAACACAGAAGCCACACACGGGGAGACGTCATCCGGCCGTTTTCCCCTGGTGCCGGCGGTGCCCAGCGCATGGAAGAAGCAACAAAGCCAGATAAGGATCTACTGTTTACACATGTGACGCACGGGTATAAGAAGGCCACGCGATCCACATTTTTCCCACTTCGGTGCGTCTTCTTCCTTTGCTGCCGAGGACCCTGCTATCCGATACCCTTCCACGATGGCCGACCACATCCGTCGAGTCCCTACACACCGGTCCTCCAGGGCCACGTTGCTGTCCAAGAGATCCACCGCATTCGCCTTCAACGAGGACTTTCTGCGCTTTGCAACTCCGCCACAGACTCCACTGATCCCATACTACACCAACGACGGTGCCTCCGAAGTACAAGAACCAACAGAGTCGTACAGCGTTGAACACGATGGACACACCGTCCGTATTGATCCTTCTGACTGGAGACATTCCACCTTGCTACGTGCACAGATCTGCCTGTGTTTCTTCCTCTTCTCGCTCAGTGGTCTTGCTGACCAGACTATAGGTACGCTGATGCCGATCTTACTCGCGCACTTCCACACCACACAGACAAACATCACCGTCGTCTTCATGATGAGTTTCGTTGGATACACCACCGCTGCCTTTATCAACGAGAAAGTGCATTCCAGTTTTGGAAGACGTGGTGTCCTCATCATTGGCTGTTTGGGTCCTATGTTGACTTACATTGTCAACTCCAACCACGACTCCCTTCCTCTCTTTGTCTCCATGTACACTGTCATGGGTCTCGGTACAGGTCTCATGGGTAGTGCCATCAACGTCTTCTTGAGTTCCCTTGTTGACAACAATGAGTTGATGGGACTTCTTCATGGCTTCTACGGTGTTGGTTCCATCGTCTCTCCACCGTTTGTCTCTTGGGTCGCTGACACCGTTGGGTTCAAATACTTCTACAGCATGCTGGCCGTGTTGTATCTTCTGGGTCTTGTTGGTGTTTTGGTCTTGTTCAAGTATGAAACCAAGTGGAAGTATGCCTACGCTACTCTGCCAACTGAATGTGATTATGACTTCATTGATACACCAGAGCCTACTGGTCCCTTGGAGATGCTCAAGAAGAAGGTCATCTTGGCTTTCTGTACATACTTGTTCTTCTACGTCGGTGGTGAAATCTCTATTGGCTCTTGGTTACTCACCTACTTGAAAGATGTTAAGGGTATTGAACAGTTCGAAGCATCCATCATTGTATCCTTCTTCTGGTCTGGCCTTACATTTGGTCGTATGGCTTTGGGATTCCTCACCAAGATGTTCAAGTCTGAGTACAACGCTGCCAAAGTCTACGGATGGCTCTCCTGGGGTTTCTACTCAATGGTGGTGGTGTTTGCCTTGTCTTATGAAGGCGAGGGCTTTGGTGCGTTGTGTAAGCCACTTGTCTTCCTTGCTGGTACATTCATTGGTCCACTCTATCCGACTGCCAGTGTGGTCTTGCTGAAGCTGCTTCCTATCCATCAACAGGTGTGTGGTGTTGGTATTGCATCGTCCATTGGTGGCTCTGGTTCTGCCATTGTTCCTTTCATCGTTGGATCCATATCCAGGTCTGTTGGACTCAAGTGGATCCTCTGTATCATTGACGTTGTCATATTGGCTTACTGTCTGGTGTGGAACTGTCTTGGGTCTGTTGAAGGTGTCAATGTCGAGTTTGATCACTCCGAAATGGGCTCGACGTTCCCTATGCCTTTCTAAAGGGTTAGATAGAATATTAACTTCCAATTGCAACGACATAAAAAGACAAGCATAATTATAGTGGAAAGACCATCATAGATCCAGATCATCCATCACAATACCAGCAGCAATTCTCTCACGTTCCTCAGCTGGGATTTTCCAAGCCCATGTGTCTCTGCTCAAGTATCTAACGTCATCTGGATCTATAAGAAGTGGTTCTTGGTCCTCGCCAGCTTGACCATCAGCTCCATCAATCAATTCATCAAGCATCTCGTCATCAAAGAAATTCTCCTTCTCAGCAAGAGATACTGCACGCATGACAACAAACACGACAAGGACAGAGAAGCAATCTTCCAACATGAGGGAAAACTGGGTTCCAAACTTTTCGTATCTCTCATCAGCAGAACCATCTTGCTTGTTCTTACAAGTCACCAAAGCAGGGAAACCATAAGCAGTAAGTATGAGGTAGTTTTCAATGCTGTTCTGTGAGGTAGTGCGCTCGATGTTGGCAAACACACCCAAATGGATCATGGAGTAGATAAAGTGAACAATGACACCAAGGACGACAATTTTCATTGCCTGTTTGAAAAGAAAGTATCTCAACGTTGCAGTGCCTTGGAAGTTTGGGGTAAAGACATGGTACTTGTAGATCTTGAGCTCGAACAACCACCTTGGCATGAGTCTGCCTTTTGTGATTCTGAAAAGAGCGTACAACAAGAGCAGCATCGAAAATGAGGCAAATGCTGAGATGAAAATGCTGAGTCCTTTGCCATGTGTCTTGTAAGTTCCTCTCGTGTTACCAGAGCTGAAAGCATGGCCGAACATCATAGAACTGGTAGGAACAAAGAAAGCAACAAGCATGACAAAAGTGTCCACTGTAAGACCCCATGCAGTTCTCCATGACCACCGAAAGATGATCTCGCCACGACTGATCCTCATTATCCACGTGAGCACCATCATCGAATATACCATTGCCAAAAAGTCTGCCATGCGCAGTGCATTGGAATATAGAATGAGAAAAATGCGTGTAAGGTCAATGACAACTTTGGTCCAAACAAGAAATAACGTCTGGTTGTGGAGAAGTCGGCCAATACGTGAGTGAATCAGACCCAGGTGAGAAGCAACGTAGAGAAAGGCTGGAAGAACAAAAATGCAGAGGTTCAGAAGCACGGATGGACCTTTGTTCGTATCGTAAGGATAGTGACGACCTCCAATGACAAGGTCCTCGTCGCCATGTCCTTCGTTCTCGACCTTCCTTGCAGCAGGGCCGAACCCACCCATTAGCGACACAGAAATGATAGCATGATGTTTAAGGAAAACAAACCTGTTACAGTAAGCAAAACACACGAACTTCCCAATAGTTTCAGCAAACTTGGCAGGGGCTCTTTTCAACCACTGACCAAGCTCAACCATGACTGAAGGAGTAAGCTGGAAGTATCAGTGAGTTTCTTTAAACGCGTGGAAGTCGCTCTGTCTCTTCTTTGTGGAGTGTAGTGGTGGCTTTTGAAGGCGGCGCTTCACTGGTGATCGGCCTCGTTGCGGGGTCAATTGGTGCCTCTGGGAAGAATTGAGTAGAGGATACGGTATCTTGGGGTCGTCCGTGTATGTTGTTGCCAAAACAGCGGTGGAACAGCGGTTGTTGGTGGTTTCTGGCCTTCGTTTAGAGGCATTCAAGGGTGAAAGAGGGGGCGCACCACAGATTGTTATGTACTAGTCGCGGCATGGAAGTTGATAGCGATCTATCGGCTAATGACGTCAAACACTAGTTATACGCTCCAGTCGACACTGATCTCAGATCCAATATGATATATCTCAGATCTGATATCTAGTGTTAGACACCATATTCCACAACCTGACATAGCAGCTGAGATCTGTCACACTCGACCACGTATATAAGATAAGGTCATTCATGGCGTATGTATTAGTATACACGAACATGATCATTCAAAGAAGATAAGCATGTTAAGCAAGCGTTTCAGCGATCTACCTGTCAGATTCAAAAGAACGGTACCAACCACTGGACCAGAAGCAGCACATGGGCGTGGGCCATTCTGAGGTCTTGGAAGAACCCAACGTATGGTACCTCTAACCCATCAACGTTCAGCCAATGATCTATGAAGCACCATATCAACAGAAGTGGACCCAGGAGACACACACATGATACAATATTGATAAGATGCTCAGCTACAACTGCCTTAACCATGCTCTCCAGCCCATCGTCGTAACTGATTCTCTCTTTGACAGGCCCTATGTGCACCCCATATGCGTTTAACACAAAGAAGGAGAGTGCAAGGGTGATGAGGGCGGCAAGGAGGTCGTGCCAGAGCAGAATCCATGGTGGTGTTGTGTCCTCTGACTTGATGATAGCCAGTAAATAAGCCAAACAAAAAATCATATAAAGGACACAGAAGGTGTAGTGTGGCAACTGATCATCCTCACCCTCAATGGTTGTCCGCTCATAAGACACAATGATCATTAGAGGGTCTTGGTTACTCACCTACTTGAAAGATGTTAAGGGTATTGAACAGTTCGAAGCATCCATCATTGTATCCTTCTTCTGGTCTGGCCTTACATTTGGTCGTATGGCTTTGGCGTTCCTCACCAAGATGTTCAAGTCTGAATACAACGCTGCTAAAGTGTACGGATATCTGTCCTGGGGGTTCTACACAATGGTGGTCTTTGCCTTGTCGTATGAAGGCGTGGGCTTTGGTGCTTTGTGCAAACCACTTGTATTCCTTGCTGGTACATTCCTTGGTCCACTCTATCCAACTGCCAGTGTGGTCTTGCTGAAGCTGCTTCCTATCCATCAACAGGTGTGTGGTGTTGGTATTGCATCGTCCATTGGTGGCTCTGGTTCTGCCATTGTTCCTTTCATCGTTGGATCCATATCCAGGTCTGTTGGACTCAAGTGGATCCTCTGTATCATTGACGTTGTCATATTGGCTTACTGTCTGGTGTGGAACTGTCTTGGATCTGTTGAAGGTGTCAATGTCGAGTTTGATCACTCAGAAATGGGTTCATGTTTTTTCTATTATAAGCTAACGTTATGATGATCCAATAGTATGGTTGATCCATTCAGCAAATATGTAATAGCGTATATACGTCAGATCATGGAATCACAAAGAAGAACTCTCTGGTATCTCTGTAGATGATCTTGAAGTCAAAGATTCTTGGTGGAAGCATGATGAGTATGTCTTGAGCGGCTATTGGAGCTGGACGGTCGATGGCACCTCTCATGAGGAAGTCATTGTCATTACCTTCATCCAATGGCTCCATAGGAAAAGCGTTCCATGCTGAATAATCGTCTCCGAGTCTCCCAATTTCAGTCTCTGCATGATTCGGTCTGAGCGTGTCATGAGTCATGGGGTCTCTTAACCATTCCACATTGAGGAAGATGGAGTGGAAGAGACCCAGACAAAGTAGAGCAGCAGATGGGTCTTCCATGTTCACAACTAACTGAACCCAAAGAGAAGAGTATGCATTAGCACCATTGTTACCGCCATTGGTGGAGCAGAAGACCAGGGCTGGAAAAGATGGAGCAGAGAAGGGTGACAATGAGGATGCTGAAATCTGTGAAAAATTGCAAGAGAGGATGTTGAAGTTGATCAAATGGAAAATGAAATAGAGACCATGAAGAACCAATGCAAAATAGAAGCTCTGTAAAGCAAGACGAGAAAGGTAGATACGGAATTCTCCTGATCCCTCAAATTTGGTCAGTACTGGCCAGTTGTGCAAAGGGCAACAGCACCCACGATGGATTCTCACAAAGAGTCTTGTCCAGACTCTGAGACAATATCCATAGATCAACACAAAGCCTGTGTAGGCTGCTGCAAAACACTTAAGCACTTCAATGGTTGGCCCAATGGTCTTGTATGTGGCTCTTGAATGGCCTTCACTGGCTTTGCCACTTATGATCGTGGCCGTAGGAACCAGAAAAAAGAGAATAACTCCACCAATATCAATAAAGAATGAGCCAAGATCCCAACACGAAAAACGTAGGGAGAATTGGGCTTTAGACCATCTTAACAGGTAAAGGCCCACAATTACTGTATGCAGATTGGATAGTAAATCAGCGTAGCGGAGCGCAGTGGCCAAGTGGGTGGCGAGGATTCTGGTAACATCAAACCACAACTTTAGCCATGCCAGAATCATGACATCACGGTGCCACTTGCGAGTCAGAACAACACCAGACTCCACAATCTGGGGGTACCCACTGGCACCGTAGAGAAGAATAAAGAAATCGATGCAAACTGTGTCAAACCCCAGTACCTTCAACTTGGTCTGATCGTAATCTTCAAGAGCTGTACCAAACATATTATCTGGATTGATCACAACACCATCTTTCTGGTTCTTCTTTGCAGCAACGTAGACACCACCAATAGACACGATCAGTAAAGCCGGAGGAATGAGCATTCCACTCTTATGGTCACAAATAAATCTGAATAGTTGTCTGAATGGCGACAACAGATTGGCAAGCGTTTGCTTCACAGCATGCTTGAATGAGCGCCAGGATTGGGATCTCAACCATAACAAACCTTTAATGAAGGGAACAATGATAGCAGTACAAAGCAGCAGACATGCCACAATACAGCATGGGACGATGACAGTTAGAGTTGCCGAAACAATGAAGCAAATGAAGTATAGCACCTTCTGGCCTGTGTCATTTCCAGTAATCCTTCTGGAGACAGGGCCTGCGATCTGTCTTCCAGTCAGCGCCCATAGCCGTGGGATGAGCGACAAAAGAGCCTTGTCACACTCAACCATTGAGAAGAGTGTAGTGCCGTGGTGCCCTTAATGGAGGTTCTCTTTGGTGTGCTGGTGAGTCCTGAGGGGGTAAAGATGTGTGACGTGCGGTGTTCAGGGGCGCGAGGAGGACAATTGTAGTCTTCAAGGGGTTGTGTTGGCTCCTGGATCCGGTCTGATCAAAGGCGTTCCACTTCTGAAAGACTTGGACCAACGGGGTGTTGCTTTTGCGTCCTTTCTAGAGGTTTTGGAAGTGGCAGATAGTGCGCTCCCCAGAGAAATTGCTGTCTCAAAAGCCGCGAGAGGTCCATAGCGATGACGTCTATAAGTAGACAAAGACGCCAGCACAATGAGATCTCATGCCAATCATCAGAAACAGCTGCATTTATATGAATCACAAGTTGGTTACTTTCATAAATGACTATTCAAGGCTAGTGATAATGGTCCAAAGAGTGGGCGTAGCCACCGGTCCAGGAGAAGCACATGCGCGTGTGCAACTCGCAAGTCATGAAAGAAGCCCAGACGTGGGACTTCCAACCCATAGACGTTCTTCCAGTAATCAAACAGGCAAAAGAGAAACACGACATAGCATAGAAGTATGCATGAATAAAACAATACCCGATGTTCATAAACTTCCCAGAATTCCTCACTATCAAGTCGCCTGCCCAGATCAGCCTCAGTGATGACAAGGTGTAATATAGAGTAGTGTAGTGCAAGGATAGCTAAAAACAGATCCTGCCAAAGAGCTATCCAAAGCGGCGATGAACAGTAATATCTTACCATTGTAGCCATTACAAAGCTGAAAGCAGCGGTGAAGTATAAGAGCCTGCGGGACAGCTCCTCTATCTGGTCCTCGGCCCTATGACGCTCAGACATCTGTGCCCATCCATTAAAGACAAACACCGTAAGCACGCGGTAGATCAGAGACACCACTATGAGGGACAATACAAAGTCAATCCGTGACCATTGGCACATAGAGGCATAACTGTAACTTGGCCACGTCAGAAGAACACATACGTGCCGTGCCCAACTCATCGTCAGCATAGCATAGAACGCCGACAGAAGCGCTGTCGGAAAGCTTTGACATCTGTAAAAGGTGTGAAGTCTCTTGGAAACCAATGGGAACACGGAGTCGTGCAGAACATAGGCAAATGCCAATGCTATGGCAAACTTGAAGTATATGTGCGATATGAGAGAATGATGTGTGGACCAATGCTTTGTAGCAACTCGCACCCCTGTCAACCCATGGGGCTCCTTGTGATGTACAAATACACAGTGGAGTCCATATTCCATGGCTTGGTAGGTAACACTCTCATGTGGGTATAGCAAAGTATTAGTGAAGTTGAACTGTTGTACTCTATTGAGTGTCTCATTAGTGTTAAATACCAGGGCCTCGTCTGCCATGCAGAACTCTTCTCTCTGTGGTCCAACACTATCTTACATGTGTCGCTCGAGACCGGGCCCAAGGGTTTGGTGCACCTCCAACTCCATATCCCAGAGTAGACTCTCATGGGTGTCACCAATGTAAGCCACTAACACTGCGATGGCCTCATCTTTGGTGCTGACTGTGATGTTGGAAGTGGTCAACAAGGAACCTTTAGATGTGGACGGGCCTTCAAGCAGTGCACAGTAGCGGATGATGGTGGCCCCACCGTTCCCAAATAAGCACAGAAGTGCAAGTAACCAGTAAATAGTCGTACGTTGATAGATGAACTCTGTGTCTGCTACACTTTCGTGTTCTGGTGCGCCAGTTCGTGTCTCTCGTGTTCGGTCTAGGGGTGATCCTCTCTGAGATGGTTGATCCTCAGTTGTGCTTTAGATCAGCCGCATCCATGGCTCAATTTTCTATGCCCTCATCCCACGCATCTCGTACTTTACCCCTGTTTCTGTCTACAAATCATGCTGGAATTGAATGTGGAGATCCCAGATCTCACCAGTGGCTCATAGTAAATCGTTATCTCCGCTTACGGCCGATCATCACCCCGGCCGGTTGCCACGGTGACGGAACAATAAGCCGTTGTTCTGGAGTCGGATACGCGGTGGACTGGCGAAACCATGGATTTGGTGTATAATTAGTTCGCAATTTGAATACACAGAGCCCTGTATCACCGTTTACAAGCAAACTTTCCCAGTAACAGGCCCGCTCCGGCCTCCAAGGTGACGGGCTTTTGATCTCGCGGCTAGATAGAAAATTTTCAGCCGGGCCAGACCGTACAACAAAAGAAACGAGACCAAGAGAAGTTCCGCTCTAAGCAGAAACTTCTGCGGTGAGAACCTTCCATCCATCAGATTCAAGTGTTCAGTGACAGATATCTCTGTTCAGCACAAACACCCAGTGCACACAGCTCAACGCAACACTGAAAGGCCACACAACAGACATGGATCACCAGTCATCTCCCAAAGATAAGGCATCGTACTTCAACAAGTATGACATCGACTTCTCCGTCCGCGAGGACATCCTGCTCCAGGAAACACCACTTCAGTCTCCCAGCAACGAGTACCCTCCGTCACTGAACGGTGATGACACCCTCTTCTTCGATCCAACGGCATCCTACACAGTGGAGTACCAGGGCCAGACAGTGCACATGGACCCCATCGACTGGCGCCACTCGTCTCTGCTCAGATACCAGATCGCCCTGTGCTTCTTCATGTTCTCGCTGGCCGGTCTTGCTGACCAGACCATCGGAACGCTGATGCCCATCCTCGTCGAGCACTTCCAGGCCTCCCAGACAAAGGTCACCACCATCTTCATGGTCTCTTTTGTCGGTTACACCACAGCAGCTTTCGTCAACGAGTCTGTCCACGCCAAGTTTGGTAGACGTGGTGTCCTCTTCATCGGATGCTTTGGGCCTATCGTCACGTATGCCGTCAACTCCACACACAACTCGTTGCCACTCTTTGTTGGTATGTACCTCGTTGTCGGTCTCGGTAACGGCCTCTTGGGTAATGCCATCAACGTCTTCCTCAGCTCAGTCACAGACCACAACGAGATGATGGGATTGCTCCATGGCTTCTACGGGTTTGGATCCATCATTTCCCCACCGCTTGTCTCTTGGATCTCTGCTCATTGGGGTTACAAAGTTTTCTACATGATTCTCAGCACACTCTACATATCTGGTCTCGTATGTGTTACTCTGCTGTTCAAGCACGAGACTAAGTGGAAGTATGCTCATTCCATACGCTCCAATGGCTCTGACGAAGAGAGCAAACCTGTATCATGCTTTGAAATGCTTAAGGACAAGGTCATCCTCGCTTTTTGCACATACCTCTTCTTCTACATCGGTGGTGAGATCGCCATTGGTTCTTGGTTATTGACGTACTTACGTGACATGAAATCACTTGATCAGTTCGAGTCGTCTTTGATCGTCTCTTGGTTCTGGATGGGGCTCACTTTTGGTCGTATGACACTGGCGTTTGTTACTAAGAAGTTCAGATCTGAGTACAGTGCAAACAAGACGTATGGTTGGCTCTCTTTGTTGACGTACACTGTTTTTGTCGTGTTCTCGATGAACTACACAGGTGAACACTTCAAACTGTTGTCCAAGCCTCTGGTGTTCATTGCTGGTGTCTTCATTGGACCACTGTACCCAACTGCTTCCGTTGTTTTGTTCAAGCTCCTCCCTGTTCACCATCAAGTCAGTGGTGTTGGTATCGCTTCGTCTATTGGTGGTTCTGGTTCTGCGGTCGTGCCGTTCATTGTTGGTTCTATCTCTAGATATGTTGGGTTTAAGTGGTTGCTTATTGTTATTGATGTTGTTTTGTTTGTTTATTGTTTGGTTTGGGAGGCGGTTCCCCGTTTGGCTGGCAGTACTGCGCCTTGGTAAATCGGTTTGCTTATAGATATTTGCTGTTGCTGTTTGATGTTATAATATTGCTATACATGGCTGTAGGTTTCGTGTGCTCAAAACCATGGCTCAAGCCACTGGTCCAAGAGAAGTACATGTGTGTGTGCCACTCTCAGGTCCTGGAAGAATCCCAAACGTGGTACTTCCAACCCATTGACGTTCGTTCTGTAATCATAGAAGCAGACGATCAAGAGAAGCGGGACAAGCGACAACACAGCACCGGTATAGTTGACTATAGCTCGAAGAATTGTCGTAATAACATAGGGAAGTCTGTATAATTTCCCGTTATCCTTGAGGCTGGTGCTCATATGATCGAATATAAAGACGGAGAAATGTAGGGACAGGATAACGCAAAGAGGTCTTGACTAAGAGCAGCCCAGAGAGGTTGGGTTAAAGCATTCCGAAGTACATCGGTGAGTAAGTATCCATAGGCCAGGGACAACATAATAACCTTATCACCATAGCTTCGCTCCATTCTACCATTAACTTGAGCCGTTTGCCACATAAGAGATAGTAAAACCACAAGCAAACGGTACCCCACTGAGACAAGCAACAGAGACACTGTGAAGTCAACAAGCGACCATTGGTTATTCAACAACGTATAACTTGCTCCTTTCCAGTGAGCATAGAAATAACGAACGCCACTCAGTGTCATCTTAGCACAGAAGGCCACAGAAAGACATGAAAAGAGGCTTCGACTTCTGTAGTATGGATGGACTCTCCGAGAAGACATCAGTACAGGGAAGACGAACACTTGAAGTAGGGCCACGGCCAGAAAGGCTATCATGAGCTTCTGTGTTTGGTCGGAGGTGAAAGAAGGTGAGGGGGTGGACCAGTGGGATGTAGTATCCTCTAGGCCATGAAGCTCCTCTCTGTTATACACAAAGGCACAATGGACGCCTTCTGCTCTGACGTGATGTGTGAGACTATCTGGGCCATTCACCACTGTGTTGGTGAACTTGAACTCTGTACGGTTGTGGAGAATTGTTGTTGGATCAAGGAGCATAGGCTTATTGGCAGGGGACTTCTCATGTGGAAGACTCTGACTTATGTCCAAATCGAGCCCTTTGAGATAGTTCTTCTGAATATCAGCAATGTGTGCAATCATGACAGTGGTGTTTCTGTTTGTAGAGCTTACCGTCATGTGGGAAGTCTGGCCAAGGTCTGAGGATGGAGCTTCAAAGAGTGCGCAGTAGCGCTGAAGAGCAGCATGAGAGCTTCCAATGAAGAGCAGTGAAGCAAGTAGTTTGGAAAGAATCATATTGCATGAGGTTTACTGTCTATAGCACCAGTGTAGTTGTCAATCCGGGCTCTACTTCTCCGGTTTCTCCTCAGTATGGTACTAGCTACAAATTGAGTGGTTAAATTTATCTGATCGACACTCAGCAGCAACCATCGACATATTAATTAACCAAGCTTAATACAGGTGATCTACATCTATATATCATTAACATCAAATAAATACTGCATTAAACGTCAAATCAAAACATGGACCTCTTGAAAGGGAATCCATAAACCACAAACTCCTCCAAAGTAGGCATCTCTTTGAAGTACTCAGCAACGTCCTCACCAAACAAATAGATGAACTCTTTTTGGAACTTCTCAACAAACTGTGGTTCTCTTCCAGGACGATCTTGTCCATAGTCATCAATCCTGTTTGTGGAGTTCATGAACTCGACTAGCTCTTTGGAGTAAATGAACATGGCATCATCCAACTCACTGAACTCTGAATAACTGTAGCTGGAAATGGCCTTACAAGACATGACACGTTGACAGATGTCTTCTTGGGAATAGAAGTCAATGAATGTCAACTTCTTCAAGCTGTGGAAATGTTTCACTTCATCGATGAGATAGAACCTCAAATCAACACTTTTAGCTTTGCCTCCATAGACCTTGAGTTCTTTCAACTTTGACTTGAATCCAATGGCAAAGTCTTTTAAGCTATCGATGATGGTATCTTCTGTTGGCTCTTCAAGGTCTTCGACATTACCCCAGATTTCCGTTTGTCCAAGTGTCAATTTCTCCAATCCTTCGTATTCCAAGAGAAGCGGTTTGTAGAAAAGCTCAGCCATACCAAGTTCTCGCTCGTCATTGTAATTGACACAACAGTTTGATAAGTCCAGCTTTTTTAACGTCTTGTGTTCAAATGACTCTTTCAAGAGGGAACCGAGCCATGAGTGATCTTCTGCAAGCTCAAGAGAGGATGGCACGGTCCAATTCCTCAGTCTGAAGGACTCCAATCGACAACGTTTGATGCCATCCAATACACCAACGTCCAACGGTGGACACACTTCAGTGGTAGACCGAGCCGAGTACCAATTTGAACGGAGATCAATATGGCTTGGATCATCCAGCATGTTAAATTGGTTGTTCAACAACTTGGAAAATGATTTACTGTCCCTGGCAATTTTAACAGCTTTGTCGAATCCTTTACTGAACTGTGCCTTTGGACTGAGGTCATCGTGTAATGAAGCATGGCGTAAAGTGTGTTCCAACCTACGGTCTTGACGGCCGAAATTACCGTTGATTTCGAGGTGGATGAGTCGTGGACAGCGTTGGATGAGTGCGGTGATGATCTCTTTTGTGGTGTGTTCTCTTGAACAGATGTTGATTGTGAGTGTGTGGACGTTGCTGAACTGTGGGATGTCCCTTGGTTGTAGGCCAGTGTTGATTGTGGTGGAGAGGACTTGTAAGTGTGACAAGATCGATGGTTTGATCAGTTGGAGTTTGTCAAGTGGAATCAGTGGTAGTTGTAAAGACTTGAGGTTTGGTAACGATTCAATAACAAGGTCAAACATCTGTCTTAGCTTGAGAATGTTCTGGAGGTCATCTGACGACAAGGCCTTGTACGAGTCGATCTTCCCCGAGTCCAGGTAGTTGTATGACGAGATGGACTCGACGTATGACAAGAAAACAGGTTGACGTCCCAGTTTGACGAGTTTGAAGATCATGGAGAAGAACGATAGGATGCTCGGCCACGAGGAGAGTAATGTTCTTCCTTGGAGATCCACCATCGTACGGAAGAAGGCGTCATTTGGCTTCTCACAGATGACGATGTCCTTGTAAAGTCTGATGTGGCACGGTCTCTCAAAGTGTTTGGAGGTGTAGAGCAAAGACAGGGCATCTGATTGTGTCAGGTATGAAAGAACGTCGACGATGACTTCATCCGGCAACGAGAGAAGTGTGGCTTTTGTGCGCTTGTGTGTGGCATTTGTTGCTGGGGAGTCGAGTGCTCTCTTCTGTGGCATTCTGAGTGTTTGTGTTTTGTACTGATGCTTTGAATCGAAACAGCAACAAGCAAATCAGCACAGATCTTCGTACATTCTTTTGTTTTACGTATAAATGTGTGGCTCGTGACGAAACTGCCATATGACACCCGGACACCACAAATGAGCACCAGGCGCCACACTTTGAGCCAATAGAGGGGAGTTGATTGAATAGAGAGTTAATTTGGGTGGTAAAAAGAGTTTTCTGTTATTCAATGGATTTAATTGATGCTTATTATCTCAATTAGCTATATAAAAGACACATATCTGCCACATATCTCCCATACTCCATGGATTTGATAGTATACAATTACATAATCAGGGGTTACCCGGCCGTCAGATTGGGCAACTGAAGCGACGTCCCATAGAACTGTTTATATATATATAAGGGTTTCTAATACAAGTTGATACCACCAACAATCTATTAAACACCTCACTTCCACCAGATAAACACCTCTAAACAAAACACCTCAATCGCCTGCAAATCCCCGAGACTGTGAGATCTTATCGATTGCACGGGGTTACGTCCCAATTAGGCAAAGACGACCGGGCTGCGCTCCGGAAAGAGAACAATGGGCGGTTCGAAAACGGTATATGGTCAAATCAGCGGCTCTATTTCCGACGGAGCCATTTGCAGAGGCATTTTAGGCGTTGTTTGTGGCCATTTTGCTGTTGTAAGCGCCCCCGCGAGCGCTGAGTAATCATCCCGGCCGATAAGCTGTTGAGTGCTCGAGTGCGAAAAAAATTGGATCAACACCGGAAAGCCACCACTTTAAACCGCTTGAAAGGGTCTGTTGAACGGGTAAAAGACTGCAATGGGGCTCCTCTCGCTTGGAACGCCGCTGCCCTGGGAGCAGTCACGCGAGCTCTCGGAACACGTCCGCCAGCAGGGCCTCCAGCAGCTCCAGAAGATGTTCGACGCCGCGTACGACAGAAGCAACGACCCGTATCTCTGGGGCGACGAGGTCGAGTACATGCTGGTCAAGCTGGACGAGCACGACCACACCGCCACGCTCAGCATCGACAAGGACTACATCCTGGAGGACCTGAACAAGGACGGCGAGCCGATGTACAAGAAGGCCGTCGCAGGAGACGTCAACTTCCACCCAGAGTACGGCAGATACATGTTGGAGGCGACACCTGACAAGCCCTACGACGGCGAGTCTTTGAGTGACTACGAGTACGTGGAGAAGAACATGGTGGTGAGAAGGGTGCTTGCCCGCGAGGCCCTCGGCGACGACACGATCAAGCCGTTGACCATCACAGTGTTCCCGCATCTCGGTGTCGGCCAGTTCACGTCGCCACCGTCACAGGCCAACGGACCAGCCTCCGCCTCCCTCTTCCTCCCAGACGAGATCATCAACAGACACGTCCGCTTCCCAACTCTCACGGCAAACATCCGCAAGAGACGCGGCGAGAAAGTGGCCATCAACGTGCCAATGTTCCAGGACAAAGAGACGCCTTCCTACGACGACTCCATCCCAAACAGAGGCCTCTATCCACACGACGAGGAGCCATTCTTGGGCGCTGCTAAGCCAGGCCACATCTACATGGACTCCATGGGCTTCGGAATGGGCTGCTCTTGCTTACAGGTGACCGTCCAGGCCCCAGGGCTCAACAAGTCCCGTTACTTGTACGACTCATGGGCCAACTTTGCCCCGGTGTTCCTTGCCTTGACGGCTGCTGCTCCGGTGTTCAAAGGGTTCCTCGCTGAACAGGATGTCAGATGGAACGTCATCTCAGGTGCCGTTGACGACAGAACCTCGTTTGAAAGAGACGTATCTCCATTGAAACAAGGAAACGAGTACGGTGGTATCAAAGAGGAGTACAGAGCCAGTGCACAGAAGATCCCCAAATCGAGATATGATAGTGTCGACCAGTACTTGGGAGACATTGTTAACGACTACGCCCAGGACGGCAAAGCCCAATACAACTACTTCTCTCCAACTCTCAACGACATTGAGCCACCAATCAACGAGAAAGTATTGCTGGAGCTCAAACAGAACAAGATGTTTGATGAGCCATTGGCGCGCCATTTCGCCCATTTGTACATCCGTGACCCAATTGTCGTCTTCAACGAACGTATCCATCAAGATAACGACGAGGAGACTGACCATTTCGAAAACATCCAGTCGACGAATTGGCAAACGCTTCGGTTCAAACCACCATCACAGAAGGCCATTCCTTCAAACAATTCAGTTCCTGGTTGGAGAGTCGAGTTCAGACCAATGGAAATCCAATTGACAGACTTTGAGAACGCTGCATTTGCTGTGCTCATTGCACTTTTCGGTCAGGCCATCTTGGCTAACAATTGGAACTTCTACATCCCAATCTCCAACATCGAGGCAAACATGCAAACGGCACACCTCAGAGATGCTGTATTGAAGGAGAAGTTCCATTTCAAGAAAGATATCAACTCCTCCGGTTTCGAAACAACACAGTTGTCAATTGACGAGATCATAAACGGTTGTACAACTTTCCCAGGTGTCATCCCATTGGTGAAAGAACATCTCTACAAACATCACAGCATCACTTCCAATGACCTCACTGCCACCGGTAAACACTCAAGACTCTTCTACTACTTCAAGATCATCTCACAGAGAGCAAGTGGTGAAATCATGACAAACGCAACATACATCCGTCAATTCCTCATGCAACACAAGGGTTATAAGAATGACTCTAAAGTGTCACAAGAGATGAATTACGATTTGATGCAGAAGTTGTCGGATTTGAGTGATGGTAAGTACTTGAATGAGTTGTTTGGTGATGAGGTTGCTGAGTATTTGAACAAGGTGTCATCTCCATAAATTTGTCATGATATTGATTAACAAGTTTTGTGTCTTTGGGTCGGTTGCTTTTTTTGCCTTTTGCAAATTGGTTCATTTATTCTCTTCTTTTCTTCAGTTTTCCTCCATACAATTTCCCCTTTTTATAGCATATAATTTAGATTCTGTGATTCTTTCTCCTTGATTGGAGAACGTCTGATGTCCTAGAGATCATTAATTCATAAACACTAGCTGGCTCTGTAGTATACTATTGCACCGGCCCGGCCATATATTAAGTCAGTTGTTTTATTAATATTAAGCAAACTCTTGAGCTGTGTGACTCCCGATCTCTCCCTATTCCTCGTCTTTCTTCTCCTTCAACTGTTCTCTCTCGTACTCCTCTTTGGTCTGGATGTCCTCGTCCTTTGGAACTCTCTTGCTTGAGCTCAACAGTGCACACAAAAGCGTCAGAACACCAACACCAATGTTCATGTAGAAGACATTGTGTATACCACTCATCATACAAACACGAATAGCTCGCTGTGCCTCCGCGGACAAGGTATCCATGGAAGCAGGATTGGAGATGATCTGTGAGAATTGGGAGTAGGAGACACCTTCAAACAACTCTGGATGGTTGTAGAACAAAGTCTTGCCTTTATTCTTGAGAGTCGAATTGAAGACAGTCTGGGCAATGTCACCACCAAGAGCACCACCAAGGGCACGGGAAAAATTGGCAAAAGTCGTGGCCAAGATCATAGCACCTGGTTCGTTTGGAGCGTTTGTCTGAACCGACATCATACTGGTTTGTAGTGTGAGTCCAATAGTGACACCTGGAAGAATAAGCAATCCAATAGTGGCTGGAGTCTTGGAGTCAATAGTGAGCAGCGTACAGAGACCAAAGGCAATAATGGCAATCACACCACCAGCGATACAGAACGGCTTGATGTACCGACTCTTCTTCACTATGAGACCAACTGCCAGACTCGTAACAATCATACCAATGATCATTGGAAGGAAGTGGACACCAGTACTCAAGGCCGACTTACCAAGGATAACTTCGAAGTATGTGCTGAAGAAGACCATGAGTCCAAAGAAAGAAAAGAATATGAAGAACAGGGCCAGGCAAGGTGCAAGAACGGGCCTAACTTTGACAATGGACCATGGGAGAATTGGAGACTTGGAATACTTGAAGTTCCAGACAGCGAACACACCAAGCACAAGGGGACTCAGAATAAACATGGAGATGACAGCACCTGAACGCCATGGGAAAGTTGTTCCACCCATCGAGAGTGCCAGAAGAAGTAAGACAATACCAGCAGAGAACAAGAAGGATCCCAGGTAGTCAATCATCTTGACTTTCTCTCTCCATGTGAACTTTGGAACAGGTGGATGGTAGAAGAAGACAAAAGCTGCCAGTGCTAATCCACCAATTGGCAAGTTGATGTAGAAGCACCATCTCCATGAGGTTCTCTCAGTCAGCGCACCACCAATCAATGGACCCGAAATGGCCGATATTCCAATCAAACCACCAAAAACAGAGAAGGCAAGGGGGCGTTGGTTGATGGGAACAACTTCTGAAACGATGACAAACGTCAATGTCTGGATACCACCACCACCAACACCGGCAAGCACACGGCCTCCAATGAGTGTGTTCATGTTCTGGGAGAGAGCACACATGAGAGATCCTGCCTCGAATAAGACGATGGCCATCAAAATGGCATACTTTCTGCCAAAGATGATCGAGAGCTTGCCCCAAGTCTGTGCCAAGCAGCACATAGACAACATGTAACCAGAGGTAACCCAGCCGATCTTCTCATACGCGTTGAACTGGACACCAACTTTCTCCAACAGTGTGGCAACGATGGTCTGGTCAAGGCCAATGAGGAACATGGTGACAAAGCAGGCCAGGAAACAGAGAATGAGCGGGACACCATTCATGTGCTGGTCAAACACCGTGGTTCCATCACCAGCGTTGGAGTCAACGAACACCTCTTTGGTCTTCTGGGCTTCCTCATCTTTGGCCGGGGATGCCAGCGGTGTGACGGCTGTTGATGCTTGGATGTCTGCTGTGTAGCGGAGGTCCTCCAGTGAATTTGAAGCAGAAGTCATACTGTAGAGCGATCTGTAGTGGAAGAGCCTTCATGAGCGACGTTCTTTCCAAATGGGACTGATATGAGACCAATCCGGGCTCTTTATGTAGAATGCAAATAACACCCAGAAAAGGTTTAGAAGCGGTCAAGATCGGTGCTCAGTGCTCATATTTCGGAGTTATTCGGGCACATGTGACATCCCCAGTGCTCACAGGGTCTCCTCCGGGTCGGAGAGCAACGCCCGTAAACGGCAAGACAGCCGTGAAACACCGTGAAGTACCGCCAAACACCGCCAAATTCCGTCAAATGCCGTCAAACAGCGTACAATGTCCGCTGGCGTCCTCTCTTGTAGTACAAAGCAAAAAAAAAATCCCCTCCAAACCCTAGCAAAAGTGAGGTGTTTTCTAGTAACACATTCCGGTGCTCTAACTTGCAGTTGCCCATATTTCATCGACGTTAAGAGGTATCATCAGCGCCTTCATTTGTGCTGTATGGACAGTTCCCCTGCTCTCTGCTTTGCGCGAAGCAGTTCAGCGACATCTTCAACGGTTGACCACAGAACTACAAGTGCTGACAATTAAGGGTGCCTTCATGGAACTCGGAAGACTACACAAATCAGTGAATCTCTCTCAATGAACCAAAGGTTCGCTTTGTATGCACTCGCGATCTCAAATCTGGGGTTGTCATGATGATTGATCCCTCCAGAAACAGAAGGCATCGCCGAGGACACTCATCGCTCATCACTTCCGAATTTGGACACAATATGGTCTCTTTGCTCTTTAGCCCAAAATAACTACTACAACCTCAGATTTTTGTTAAGAATACTACTATTCTTATACTACGCCTTATTCTGTACAGGAACTGCAGTTTATTAGGCATTCTCATGATGCTCAACGGAGACTCTCCAGCTCCCCCGCGTCCTCGTCTTTCTTCTCCTTCAACTGTTCTCTTTCATAGTCCTCTTTAGTCTGGATGTCCTCGGCCTTTGGGATTCTCTTTCTAGAACTCAGAAGGGCAGACAAAAGCGTCAGAACACCGACCCCAATCGACATGTAAAAGACATTGCGGATAGAATCCATCATACAGATACGGATAGCTCTCTGTGCCTCAGCGGACAACGATTCCATGGAGGTTGGATTGGAAACGATCTGTGAGAACTGAGAATATGACACTCTTTCAAACAACTCTGGATGGTTATTGAACAACGACTTGCTCTTGCTGTTAACAGATGCGTTGTACACAGTCTGGGCAATATCACCACCAAGTGCACCACCAAGGGCACGAGCAAAGTTGGCAAAAGTCGTGGCCAAGATCATAGCACCTGGCTCATTTGGAGAGTTGGTCTGAACGGACATCAAACTCGACTGTAATGTCAGGCCAATGGTAACACCTGGGAGAATAAGCAGTCCAATTGTGGCTGGAGTCTTAGAGTCGACATCCAAGAGTGTACAGAGACCAAATGCAATGATGGCAACGACTCCA
Organism: Petasospora maritima; assembly: GCA_030557345.1. Classification (NCBI taxonomy): domain Eukaryota; kingdom Fungi; phylum Ascomycota; class Saccharomycetes; order Phaffomycetales; family Wickerhamomycetaceae; genus Petasospora; species Petasospora maritima. The sequence goes on from JAKTOZ010000011.1 coordinate 126,466, forward strand.
CCGGCAATGGTGAATGGTTGGATGTAACGGGTCTTCTTCATTAGGACACCAGCTGTCAAACTCGTGACAATCATACCAATGATCATAGGGAGGAAGTGTACACCAGTACTCAAAGCAGACTTTCCCAAGATGACTTCAAAATAGGTACTGAAGAACACCATAAGCCCAATGAAAGAGAAGAATGTGAAGAACAAACCAAGACTTGGGAACAGGACGTATCTCACCTTGATGATGGACCATGGAAGAATTGGGGACTTGGAGTACTTGAAGTTCCAGACGGCAAAAGCAGTGAACGCCAATGGACTCAGAATGAACATTGAGATAACAGCACCTGAACGCCATGGGAAAGTGGTTCCACCCATCGAGAGGGCAAGAAGAAGGAGAACAACACCAGCGGAGAACAGGAAGGAACCCAAGTAATCAATCATTTTGACTTTCTCTCTCCATGTGAACTTTGGCAAAGGTGGATGGTAGAAGAAGACGAATGCGGCGAGTGCCAGTCCTCCGATTGGTAAGTTGATGTAGAAACACCATCTCCATGTCACTTTTTCAGTTAAAGCACCACCAATCAATGGACCTGAGATTGTGGAAAGACCCATCAACCCACCGAAAGCAGAGAATGCAAGAGGACGTCTGTTGATAGGCACAACCTCTGACATAACAACAAATGTCAATGTCTGTATACCACCACCGCCAACACCAGCAAGGACACGACCCCCAATGAGTGTGTCCATGTTCTGAGCAAGTGCACACATGAGGGAACCGGCCTCGAAAAAAACGATAGCAGTCATGATGGCGTACTTTCTTCCAAAGATGATTGAGAGCTTACCCCATGTTTGTGCTAGGCAACACATCGACAGCATGTAACCAGAGGTAACCCAGCCGATCTTCTCATACGCGTTGAACTGGACACCAACTTTCTCCAACAGTGTGGCAACGATGGTCTGGTCAAGGCCAATGAGGAACATAGTGATAAAGCACGCCAAGAAACAGAGAATTAGTGGGACACCTGACATGTGCTGGTCAAACACCGTTGTACCATCTCCAGCGTTCGAGTCAACGAACTTCTGCTTAGTCTTCTGTGCTTCCAGGTCTTTAGACGCCGGGGTTGCGGCTGGTGTGATGTTCACTGTGAAGGAGGCGTTCTCTTGTGAGTTTGTGGGCGACGTCATAGTGTGAGGCTCTGATAGTGAATGGTCATTGTGTACAGCATCTTTGAGCAGTGGATACACATGCTGATTCTGTTGTTTATATACAAATCAAAGGACTTGGAACTCCTCTGTCAAAATCTTGATAAGTGGGCGTTGGACCTCGGACTTCGGCGTTGATCGCGCACATTCTTTCCCTTTTAAGCATTAAAGACCGCCAAAACGCCGCCTAATGCCGCCCTCCACCCTCCGAGGCGCAAAAAGTCTCCGGATCACAGCAAAAGCAGGGGTTCGCCTTTTAGAACACATTTCAGGGGTCCAAGGGTCCATTCTTCGCTATGTGAAACAGTTCAGAGCCTCGCCTGTTGATGTCGAGACTGGCTACTACAGCTCCCCTTCACCATAGCTCCCTGGTACGCCATGGACAGCTGGGGATCAATAGATAGAAACAACATGCGTAGAGCTCAGATTTGTGTCCACGTATATAGCAGTACACTGTATCATACAAGTCTCACGATCAGTCAGATTGTCTTTCCATCGCGCGAGGATATTACAGAACTACAGCCTATATCGATGGGCCGCCCATATTGTCGCACACCCGGACACCACGGGGCTTCTGAGTACTCTTACAAGTCCATTAAATACTACTGGCGCATATGTTACAGCTCCAATCTTCAGGCACAGTGATATTCACAATCTGTTTATATGGTAAAGCAGTCAATATCATCAAAATTCGTTGTTTTCGGGTCGCCAAAGTTTTCTGGGTATTTCTACTTCAGTACAACACCTGATTCTTAAAAATGAACTCGCCCTTTCTTGACTTTGCGATTAATAATTCCAATTTTTTCTCTACTTTTCTGCCGTTTTCCAGGCCCTATCATAGAAATCACATGCTTTCATACTTGTATTTCAAATTACAGTCTCTTACAATAAGTCCTTCCGCCCACCCGATGAATCAACCAACCCTCAACGGCTCTTCTCATGACGTCTGCTCACCGCTCAGCCGTTTTTGACCACTTCTGCCCGCATGGTTGGCACCCGCAAACACTGTCACTGGCTCAGTTTCCAGCCAACCACATCGCAGGAGTTAACCTTAATTTAGCCAATGCTGGTCAGTGCAAGGGGCAAAAATGAGCCGAGGAACTGGCCCTTGTAAGACCACTTCTGGGTCTCCCAGGCTCCCAGGCTAGTTCTGAGTCTCTGACTCCTGAGTTCTGGGTGACTGGGCTTACCTGCGAGATCTGGAGTTATCTAAAGGATCTGTGCGGTCAGGAACACCGTACGACTCATCGAGGCAGTGTCAAGTACCCAGGGGCGAGCGGTGGTGTCTTACGACTGTCTAAGGGGGTGCTGTCAGTAGAGAGGGACCACTGATGGCACACGATAGCATAGGGGAACACATCCAAGACGAGGGTTGACTTGAAAGCAGGGCATCCCTTAATCTGGCAATTGCAGGCCACACAGTCTTCTAATCTGTTGATGTAACTATTGTACTGATCAATGGTCATCCAGATCATGTCTCACTTTTGACACCCGCTTTTTAAGCTTATTTTTCAAGCCCTGGAAAGACGAGATGCACGAGTGTTGTCCTCCGTGGACACGGCCATAAGCGGGAAGGGGTCCATTGAGCTAGGGCACTGCCTCGTCCAGTTGGTGGTAAGCTCTAAGCTATTAACAGGTCAAATGGCTAAATATGAGCTGGGTTGTGACTTTAGACAGTGTGACACCTTTTGTGCCATAAACACACCCTCATCAAAAGATCCCTGAATTCAGCCGCTTTGCAGTGATTCTAGCCCAGAGCGGCGCAGAGCCATAGATCATGCGGCAACGATCGCCAGCCAGAAGAACCACTCAACGAGGGTGTAAATGGGAGGCATCACGGCCTACTGGTAATAAAGCTGCATCACTACATTCCATGATTCCGGTTGGCTGTTTGTTCTCCTGTCAGAGATATAAACTCTGTCATTGCCCCTCTCTCCCCTCCCAGCAAAGATCACCGATGTGACCTCATTGATCTGAGATCGGCTCACAACAAAACACAATGCAGACTCTTTCTTCTTTGGGACTGCTACTCAGCTTTGCCCTACTGCCCTCTCTGGTATCAGCAACTCCAACCAAAACGACAAAGCTCGGTTCCAAGCAGAAGCTTGCACTGTACGCTTGTCGGAATACTCTCAGCAGCTACCTCTTTGACTACACTCCCAAAACTGCCCCTGGAATCTACTACGACACTGTGTGCAACTATCCTCCAGCAGCGGGTTCGTTGCTTCTGTGCTGTGGCGAGTACTCCAAGCCATACTCGAGACTATTCAACAAGACTATATCTGCTGCTGCTAGTGCATGTTATGAGTACGGAGGAACGAACAAGAGCACTCATCCAATTGACTACTTCTTTGAGCAATACGAGAATGCCACACAGTATGTCATTGATCCAACAGGGTACAACATCACAACTACCAACTTCACATCGCCAATCCATATCAACAAGGAGGACAATGAGGCGTACTACCGCTATCTGGCTGATATCTACTATCAATGGGATATGCCAAGTTTGTTTGCATCCATCTTCTACTATTACTTCATTCTGGTGTTTGTGTTGCATGGTGTTATGAACTACTTGAAAAGACTCGGTTATAAAGGTTCCGTTGTTAACAACGGCCTGATAAGATGGTACAAGGGCCACATTTCAACTCCATCTGTTTTCAACGGCTCTCACACAAATGCATCCCGCTGTCTCTGGTTCATAACGACACTTCTTCCCACCAGACTCGAGTCCATCGTCGTCGTCGGCTTCATCATCCTCAACGTCATCCTCTCCTGTGTCAACTATCACGTGGACTTATACGAAGGCCAGAACAGACTTGATATGATCACCCAACTCATTGCTGATCGTGCCGGTCTTCTCTCTTTCGGACTGATCCCTTTACTTGCCCTCTTTGCCGGGAGAAACAACATCTTGATCCAATTGACCGGTGTCCCATACGCAACGTTCATCATGTATCACAAGTGGGTTGCCAGATTCATGTTTGTCCACGCAATGGTCCACGGAGCTGCTTGGACTGCGTATGCCGTGAATAATGGATACTTGAAGTCGTACTACGCTGCTACGTATTGGATATGGGGTGTTGTTGCTCTTGTCGTTGCTGGTCTGACTATCTTCCAGGCGTTCCATTGCTTTAGAACAATGTCATATGAGGTGTTCTTGGTTGTTCACATCGTCTTTGCCTCGCTGTTCTTGGTTGGTTGCTTCTATCACTGTTACGACTTGGGATACTTGGAGTGGATCTACGCCTCTTGGGCTCTTTGGATCACCGATCGACTGGTGAGAGTCTACAGGATCTTCATGTTTGGATCTAAAGTGGCACAGTTGGAGGTTATGGAGAATAACATGTTCAAGATCAGTGTTGACATTGGTAAATTTGACGCCTTCCCCGGCTCTTATGCCTTTATCTACTTCATGACTCCGTATGGGTTCTGGCAGTCACATCCTTTTACGATGCTTCCATCTGCTGCTCATCCTAGTGAGCTGGTGTTCATGATCACTGCCAAGAAGGGTATGACACGTTACTTGAGGAAGAAGCTCTCCAAGTCTTCAGATGGCAAGCTGGACATACGAGTTGGCATTGAAGGACCTTACGGTCACAGAGCCCCATTGGAGAAATACTCACAAGTGTTGTTGCTCGCAGGTGGAACTGGTATTCCTGGTCTTCTCTCGCACGCCTTGGATTTGTCATCGAGTCAATCGATTGAGAAGCAGAACGTCAATCTCATTTGGGTTGTTAGATCGATGAAGGACTTCAAGAACTATGAGGACGAGGTGGGTGTGTTGGCAACCAGAGGACGTGTCCAGTTGGATGTCTATATGACCTCAGGATTCCCATTGTCCACTGGTAAGGGTACAGAGTGTACAGAGAAGAGCTCCAATGAGGACCAGGACACCAATAGCTCCGCTGACGAAGGTAACAAGGACAAGGTGTCTGTGTTGTTGAATGAGAAGTCACTAGAGGTTCCAAGTCTTGCAGGTGTCTCTTTCTATGAAGGAAGACCAGCATTTGCCAACATTGTCAACAACGCATTGGCCCAGGAACAGGTCAATTCACTGGCAATCATGACGTGTGGTCCTCCAAGGATGTGTGATGATATCAGGGCACTGACGTCCAAGACTATACTAGGCACTGACAAAGTTGTTGACCTCTTTGAAGAGCTTCAGGTGTGGTAGACTGTTGGGAGTTTTGGAGTTGAAGAAGAAAAGTATGAAGTAGCCGGTGAATTATATGTTTATGAAAGAAATAGAACGCTCTCCTGCACAAATTGATAGAATATTGTGACAGTAGTTATAGCACATGATCAAACACCCGGACACCAGGCGCGACACCACGAGCCAATTTTTTTCTCTTTTAAACTGTGCTCTACTTCTACTTATGACTGTAGCAGCTACAACAAAGTGGTAGTTGGTCGTGTCTGTAAAAGTGACCATTGATTACTATTCCGTGTGTCCGCATGTGTCGCTCATAGGCATTGGTGCTTCTTTAATTAGCGTTGACAGTCCCAAGCTCAGAGCTTTACTGTTACGGATTGCCGGCGAATAAGGCTTCATTGCCTTTGGGCCTCTTCTTTCTTCTTGTCGATTGATGATTGTCTTTTGATTGACACACAGACTGAAGATGGTGTCTGCCTACCGAGTCTCTGGGATCCTGGCACTGTGAGTTGCACTGGTGAACCCTGTCTTATGGCATGGAGGAATTGGTATGGCACTCTGGTTGGACATCTCTGGGAGAACTTAACGCAATTCTAATGGATCTTTCCGTTCAATCGATGAAATGTAGAAGCAATATATACAATATAGTGAGCGATACAGACGGTCAGAGCTATCAGAAATCAAAAACACAGGCCTTTAAGCAACATAAGCATTCTCATTGGGCCCAAACGGGAAGCGGAATTTAAAAAAGAAAAAAAAACGGCCATACGTGAAAGTTTTTTCTAAAGAGCACAAACCACAAGCACATGAACAGAGTGGAAATATATAGTGATATTCACCTCTAATTATGCTCCTTTGGTATTTTTTCCCAGACGTGAGCTGTAAATGGATAACGTCTATCTCAAATCCTGATAAAACTACCTCAAAAGTCACTGTGTCTGAGCAGGTTCTTCCTTCCACACTGATGTGTCATGAGGAAGAGCTCGGCTCTGATTGTGTTCTTTCATTGGTACACAGTGGAGAGAACACTTCTTAAGGGATCCCGTGACCCTTTTATAGGAGAACAGGAACTCTTCTGTGTATTCTAATGTTTTGTTCCATTGGGCGTGATGCCCTATGGAGAAATGTTCAACTATGTCCTGTAGAGAAGAGTCAGTAAACCTAACATCAGAACAACTACAACGAAGTAATTTATAATTGAAAATGTGTCTTCATACACTCATAACTTATATATCTAAGCCACAGACCCTGATGCCACGTCATGTTTGTCACTAGCAGCCTCCAACTCCTCATGATTCTTTGGTTTCTTGAAGTATGACAAGATGTGGAGTGTCAACGTCAACAAACAACCAACACCAGCAAACCCAATACCAACGTACATCCCTGCTCTGTAGGCTTTGAGCAAATCACCAGTGTGTTCCAGAACCTTGGCCTCCGCCGTTCCTGCGAATCCAAGAGCCACAGACATCGAGTAGTTGACCATTGTGTTGACCAAAGAAGCGGACATACCTTGGCTCCCCATTGGCACTAGACCAGAGATGATCAGCAATGCGGATGGGAAAGAAAGATCCATCCCGAATGGAATGATAAACATCTGTGCAATGAGCATACTGAAGAAAGTCTGGTGTGGTGGTGTACACGACAACATTGCAATACCAATCATAAAGGCAGAAGACGAGGCAAAGAGGAGATAAGAAGGTCTCACTTTCTGGATGAGCAACCCCACTGTGATGGCAGCCAAGAACCCAGAAACCACCAGTACACCTGTTGTAGCAGCACCTTGGAGTGGGTTCCAGCCCTTAAGGTTGAATGCGAATGACCAGAAGTAGAATAGCCAAACGGAGAACGAGGCCCATCCGAATGCAATACTAGAGAGAAGCAAGACAGTGTTACGGTTCAGGACACCTTTTGGAATGAGAGGGAATCTCACTCTTTTCTCAATAAAGAAGAATGAAACCAGAAGGACAACTCCAATAACAAAGAGAACAATCACGTATGCAGTACCCCAACCGACCTGTGGTGCCTGGTTTGTAGCAACATTGGCCAAGATCAGCCCGGCAACACCAACAGTGGAACCAATCCAATCAAATGTATCTTCAGCAGCAGCGTGTCTTGGAGTTGGTGGGACCATCGTGATGACCAAGAGAGCGTGGATGGCAAATGCAATCGCCATGGAGAAGAAAGACCATTCCCAATGTCCATAGAAACTTGTGATTGCACCGAAGACAATACCAAGTGTAGCGCCAATTGGGGCCATGGAACCAGCAAGGGCAAAGACGAGTGACTTTCTCTGACCATTTGGATAAATCGTACCGATGATACCAAATGCGTTTGGTAAGATGAAAGCTGCACTGAGTCCTTGGAAAGCTCGACAGATGCAGAAGAAGACAACCGAGTTTGTATACTTGGTAAAGCCAGCGATCAGAGCCCAAACAAAAGAGAAGCCGATACCACAGAGCAACATTCTCTTGAGTCCATAAAGATCACCACAACGACCAGAAATGAGGATGAAGGCACCCGATGTAAGTGGGAATGCGGCCATGAACCAAGCTTTGTCTGTAGCTGTAACATCAGAGAAGTCGTCTCCAAGAATGTTCATCATTGGAAGGGTCTGCGTGGTTCCAGCCTGGTTCAAGAGCTGTGCCAAACAGATCACAGAGACAACACTAGCCTCCTGGTACCAAGAGGTGAAAGCCTCAGGCCGTGGGTCGATTTGAAGGAAACCCATTGTGGTACGATTGCTGTTTGATAGTGGGTTAGAGGTGTGGATGTAAAAGGCTGTACCATGGTTCTTTTATACCCAGAGGAGCAATTTAGCACTGTAAGCTTCACCACCTTATGGACCGCTCTTCACTGAGTAATCGACTGGAACCCTGGAAACCCCGGTCTCTTTGCCCCATTGTTGTCCGGAGAAAGAAGCGCCAAACCGGCCTGCTGACATGCCTCGGCCGGGAAATCCGGGAGTCCGGCCGACAAAACCCGGACATTTGCGGGATCGGCTTTTAATTTTCCGTGCCTGGACCAGGTTTTTCCGCGTGTGACCGGGCTCTGAGTTTGGAACTTTGCGCTTCTTTTTGCGGGGAAAAGTATATATAATAGCACTCTGCCGCCTGGATCTGTGGGGTTGTGCATGGTGGGATATTGTTGTATGTGTTGTCAGTGCTTAGTTTGGTTCGTCAGCTTATGTGATCATGACTATAGAGCTATGGCTTATAAATCAACTACACTTACTCTACTAACTACAGCCTCAACGATACAAGCAATTGTCTCTTTCTAGATTATTAATCAACGTCATCAGCAAACACTTCGTCATCTTCCTCTTCGAAGTCCGGGTCGAACTCCTCTTCGTCCAGCTCATCCATGGCGTTCATAGCACCAGCCATGTTTGCCAGCATTCTCTGGATATCCGGAACACCACCGTTCAAGCCCTGTGCTCTCATCAACTGTTGGACCAATGCCTGGAAATGGTCCTCTTCGGCCTGTTCGTCAAAGTCCTCATCACTGTTGAAGTCGTCATACATTCCTGCGCCAACGCCAGCGCCACCAGAGATGATCTTTAGGTTGATGTCAGGACGAGTGGCAAACGTATGGAGTGGTTTGCCATTAGAGGAGATGTATTTCAAGAACTTGAGCTTATTCAAGAGATCTGCAGATGCGATGCTTTTCAATCCACTTCCCTTGAGTTCAATGTGTTCCAACGATGGACAAACCAACAGCTGTACGTGTCCAACGTCATTCTCAACGGTGAATTTCTTCAAATGTGGGAAGTTGAAAATTTTGATGGTCGAGTCGGCAACTGGGTTGAGATCAAACATGGCATACGTCTCAATGAACGTCAGTGTCTCCAAGGATGGCATATCAGCGACGAAGGTGTTGCCTGGTAAGTTCTTTGGACTGACGTAGATCGATAGTGTTTTCAATGCTGGGAATGACACCCCGGTAAACATGCCTTGATGATGACCATGTCTGATTTCCATTTTGTGTAAGTTGTAGAAGATGTTTGGTTTTGTAAGCTTCGTCAATGGTGGATAAGATTTTTCAATTGGATCTCCTGTCTTGGTGGCTTTTCTTACCTCAACCTCAAAGACATCAGGCATCTGTTCCACAATGCTTTTCAATTCAATTTTGGTACAATCACTTTCAAATGTTAACTTGGACAGTTCTCGTACTTCAAAGATGGATCTGAACTTGTTGAAATCCAAGAATGCATTATCTGGAGTGGCTTCTGTGTGCCATAGCAGATCGTTCAAGTTTGGCAATTCTATCTTGGCCTGACCACGGTTCAACTTGAGTTTTGTAGTGGCACTTCCCTTTTCACATGGCCTGTCAAACAACACCAAAGCTTTCAAATCATTCAGTGCTCTTGGAGTCAATTCTGAAAGGACACACGTTGTGAAACGATCCAATTCCAATTCATCCGTCAGACTGATCATCTCTGACAAGTGTTGTCTTTGCTCAGCATCAATGTCAACCTTCAATGGTTTTTCTGAACACCATTCACGTCTTAGTACAAGGTAATGTACACTTGGGATCCAGACATTCCTGAATTGTGGTAATATCCCTTCTGAGGAGAACTCGATACGTTGTACACCTGGGGCATTGATGTCTTCTATCAACGGAGCAACTGGGCCTTGTGGTGTGGGTTTCGGGACAAGGTTGAAGTCAAAGTAACTGCAGAAGATGTCATTGAACGTCGCTGTGTCCTGTGCAACACCGGTGATGTCTGCGTCTCTGAACGTGTGACAATCCCTTAGTGAGAACTGGCCAGCGAGTTTGTTGATTTTGATTCCGTCAACGGCAATCTCATGAGTTGATGAGTAGCGAGCGTGCTTGTCCGCTGAAGGGTAAATGGAAGGGGAAGGACACGCCTTGATGAGCTCACTGTATCTGTTCCAGCACGCTTTGGTGACTGCCTCTGTGGTGCCGTTGAAAGAGCCAGCGAGCCAAAGACCAACGTCTGTGCCCAAGTATCTGATGGGTTGGAGGTAAGGCCCTTGTTCTTCAATCTCTTTGACGGGGGAGTCCACAATGATACGGTCAAAGCCACTGAGCGACAGGTTCTTCGGCCAGGGCAGTCTTTTGCCGTCTCTGCCGACTTTCAACTCGATGCTCTTGTCAGCAAAGACACCAACGGCACACAAATCAAGGTCACGGCACATCTCGAGGAACTTGACGACGAACTGCGCCTGTGTGTCACCCGGTCTTCTCAATGGGGCACCGGCCATTGGGAGTGGCTGCTTGGGAGACGCCTTGGTGCCGATTGCCAGTGTGATGAAGACGTCCTTGTGTGCAAACAGCTTGGACAGCACGTCGGTGGTGAACGTTGGAGCGTACAGCAGATCGACGATGTAAAGCACGGATCCCTCTGTTTTCTCGCTTGAGCCGAGCATCAGGTCCTTCAGCGTCAGGTTCTTCAGTCTGGGACCAACAGAGCGGAAGAAGTTGCCCAGACCTCCCGCTGTGCCGTTGTTCGTGACGTACCGAATCAGAGGGCCAACCGACGCCAGCACTTCCGGGACAGCAAGCACTGTCCGCAGCGTGGAAACGTCGTCGATGCTCTTGATCACACGCAGTTGCAGCTCCAGCGGAAGTGACAATAGCGGGAAGACAGCCATCTTTCTGTGCTTTCTCTATATCTTTTTGTGTTCTATGGAAGTGTCCCGGAGTTGTGTCTGATGGTCTTCGCTGCTTTTGCTGGCCGAGCCGTTTGGTGGTGTCCGGGTGTGCAGCGCGGAGATACAGGGAGTTAAGCGGTGGGGGAAGTCGTATATAGCAGTATTAGCAGTTGTAGTGAAGTAAATGTATATAGAAAGCCAGCATCCTTTTCATAGTTATCTTCAGCATCATCTCCAGAAGGGTTTAAAGTCCCCATTCACATCTGGAACGCACCAAAGCCGCCGAAGACTGGGCCACCCATTGGTAAGTGTTGGATGGTGACGTTGACGTTTGGCCCAGTGTGGAACGTGTGCAGTGGCTGGGCTCCTTGACTGAAGTACGTCAATGTCTTGAGCTTTGTGAGTGCTGAGGAAGAAGTGATGGATCTCAGGAAGCGGTCGTGGATGTCAATGACCTCGATGTTTGGACAGCTCACGAGCTTTATACTGGGAATGTTAATGTCGACGAGCAACTGCTTGAGCTTGGGGAAGTTGTAGATGCTCAGGTATAACGAGGCATCCGCTCTGTTGTCGACCAGGAACATCTCTGATTCTGGGAACTCGAGGATCTCCAGCATTGGCATATCGGAGCCAGAGAACTTGTGGTCTTCGAAATTGTTCAAATCAGCCTGCAATTTCAAGTGTTTCAAAGCAGGGAAGGACACTCCTCCAAACATGTTCGAATAGTGACCAGCCTTGATCTCGAGCATACGAAGATTGGTGAAGACTTGTGAAGGTCTGAATGGCACAACTTGTGGTGTTACTTCAACATGTGGATCGCCCAATTTGGAAGCCTTCATGACGGTAAGTGTGGTGATGGTTGGCAGTTGGGCAGCAATTGACTTCAAGTTGACCATCGTTGAGTCGGTACGGAATGTCAGCTCTTTGAAATGTCTTGTGAAGTTGAAGTATTCGTTGATCTTGTTGAAGTCTATTGAGGACTGTTCATGACTTCCTTCAGAGATCCACATCAACTCTTTCAACGATGATAGATCAATCTTACCGTGTTCTAACACCAATGGAGCACCCTTAACGCCTTCTGTTGATGGTCTGTCAAAGAAAATCAACATCTTCAACTTGTCCAATGCCTTGGGGAAAAGCATACCCAACATCGTAGAGGTGAATGCATCCACTTCCAAGGAGTAAGTAGAACGCACTAAGTTTGACAACGAGAGAACCTGTTCTTCATCAATGTGTCCAAATTCAAGTGGCAGTGGGGACTCATAGAAGCCTCTGAATGTCATATAATGGGAATCTGGGAAGTATAAGTTCTTGATAATTGGGAAGAATCTCGTGGTGTTGATCTCCAATCTTTGAACACCTGGAGCAATAACATTCTCCATCACTGCGGGAACTTCACCAGTCTCGACCTTCTTAGGTACAAATGAGAGATCCAAATAACTGCAGGAGATACCATCAAAGTTCTCATCAATTGGCTTGGCTGTGCCTTTGACGTGTATGTTCTTGAAAGAGTAACACTCTCTAAGACTAAGCTCCTGCTGGAGATCTTGCATTGTGATGTCCTCAAACGCATAGCGATCATCTCGAGAGAAGACCGGTTCAACACTGGTAGAAGAGTTCAAGTGAGAACTCTCAGAACAGCCAATGAGCTTACTGTACCGATGGAAGAGTGCCTTTGTGTTCTCTTCTGTTGATCCAACGATGGAACCAAAGAGCATCAACGTTGGACCTTTCACTCCGACGCAGTTGATCGGTGGGAGGTATGTCCCCACGCTTTCAATCTCACGGACGGGACACTTGACTCTGATGTAGCGGATTCCACCAATGGTAACGTTCTTCGGCCATGGGATCGGCGTGTCTGTGTCCTGGAGTTCCAGCGAGAAGTCGCCATCACCAAAGGCTCCAACGGCACAGCTGTCCACTTGGCGGAACACGTCGAGGTACTGAAGGAAAGAGTCAGCGAGGTTCTGACCACGCAGATGTACCATATGAGCTCCGTGTTCTGGGTTCACGGTGATGGCGATGAACGTGTGTCTGTTCATAAGCACACTCTTCAAAGACTCCATGTTGATACCGGCAACGTGTCGTAACTCGACAATGTAAATGACACCGTTCTCATCACGCCTTGTACTCGTGTCAGGCGCAAAGTCCTTAAAGGCGATACGCTGGATGCGTTTGTCCAGGTTCTTGAAGTAACGAAGACGGAATTTGGTTCTGTTTGTGACGACTCTTAGCAGTGTATGGAGAGACGACGTCACTTCTGGGATCGCCATGAAGTTGTGGAACGTCTCAATGTCATCGATCGATTTGGCGACTTTGAGCTGCACTTCGACCGGAAGTCTGAGCAGAGGGAAAGAGGGCATTTTGGTTGGTGGTTTGTGGTGGGTTCTGTTTGTGTGTGTTTGTGAGTTGGAGCCTCATGTCGCAAGGATCGTAGAAGATGAGGTGTGAGAGTCACGTGACTAACGAAGGATTACGTAAGACATTACATAATCAAAATACTTATCTCCGCAAATATGGAGTTAACACTTCTTTATTACATTTACTTATAATTCTAGCCCTACAGTGCAAGTTAATTGTGAAGAATCCGTTGAGGACCTCTCTATTATCAGTGTGCAACAGACCCCGCTCATCGTCACCAGCTCTAGGCCGGATCAAACAAGAAGTTATCAGTTGTATGTGGAACCCAATAAACCCCATTAAAAATCATAAGTAAACTCATAAGCAATTGTATAGAAAAAGGAAGGAATAGAAGTAGAAAAAAAGAATATGACATTCATAATAGAAAAAAGGAAGACAATGCAGTTGAAGCAAGGTCATAAATTCGTTAGGAGATGGGAGCCTTTGGGCCAGCAGAAGCCATTTTAGGGATACATTTAGTATCTGTAGTGGTCTGGCTTGAATGGACCCTCAGCTGGGATACCCAAGTACTCGGACTGGACTGGAGTCAAAGTGGTGAGCTTAACACCAAGCTTGGCCAAGTGAGCTCTGGCAACAGCCTCGTCCAAAACCTTTGGCAAGACGTAGACCTGACCCTTCTCGAATGGACCAGTCTTGGAGAACTCAATGTTCTTAGCCTTAAACTCGGCATCCTCAGTCTTGAACAAAGCAATCTGGGCCAAGACCTGGTTGGAGAAAGAACAGGACATGACGAAAGAAGAGTGACCAGTGGCACAACCCAAGTTGACCAATCTACCCTCAGCGAGCAAGATCAAGTGACGGCCGTTCTTCATGGTGAAACGGTCAACCTGTGGCTTGATGTTAACACACTCAGCAGCGTTGGCCTTCAACCAAGCAACGTCAATCTCAATGTCAAAGTGACCAATGTTACAGACGATGGCATCCTCTGGCATCTGCTCAAAGTGGACACCAGTGATGATGTCTCTACAACCGGTGGTGGAGACAAAGATCTGACCAATGGAGGCAACATCCTCCAATGGGGCAACCTGGTAACCCTCAACAGCGGCCTGGAGAGCGTTGATTGGGTCAATCTCGGAGACAATGACACGGGCACCCATACCTCTCAAGGCCATGGCACAACCCTTACCGACATCACCGAAACCAGCAACAACGGCAACCTTACCAGCAAGCATAACGTCGGTGGCACGTTTGATACCGTCAATGAGGGACTCTCTGCATCCGTACAAGTTGTCGAACTTGGACTTGGTGACGGAGTCGTTGACGTTGATGGCTGGGACCTTCAACTTGAGGTCCTTGACCATCTTGTACAAGTGGTGGACACCGGTGGTGGTCTCCTCGGACAAACCGTAACAGCCCTCGAGCATCTCTGGGTACTTCTCGTGGACGAGGGAGGTCAAGTCACCACCGTCGTCGAGGATCAAGTTGAGCTTCTGGCCGTTCTTGAAAGCGTGCAACTGCTGCTCAATACACCACAAGTACTCCTCCTCGGTCTCACCCTTCCAGGCAAAGACTGGGACACCGGAGGCGGCGATGGCGGCGGCGGCGTGGTCCTGGGTGGAGAAGATGTTACAGGAGGACCAGGTGACCTCGGCACCGAGAGCAGTCAAGGTCTCGATCAACACGGCGGTCTGGATGGTCATGTGCAAACAACCGGCGATTCTGGCGCCCTTCAATGGCTGCTGCTCGCCGTACATTCTTCTGATCTCCATGAGACCTGGCATCTCGTTCTCGGAGAGCTCGATGTCCTTTCTACCGAAGGCAGCGAGGGAGATGTCGGCGACTTTGTATGTGGCGGCTGGGGCGGACATTGTTGCAATTGTGTGTGATACTTTCTAGTAGAAAAGTGGTTGGTGGAAGGAAAAGAGGCTCTCGTTTCGCTTTTTCTACTCTGCCCATGTGCAAAAAAAATTTCACATGCGATTGCCAAAGCGTGCCGTCTGGCGATGGGATCGGTGCAAATTGGCACGAATTGGCGCGGTTCGGCCACGTAATTACTGCATTCGGCCGTTTTGGCATGATTTCTATACGAGCACATGTCAACACAGATACAAATCTCTTCATACACGTGAACACCGATCCCGAGATCAAAGAGTTCCCAAGGGCTACAACGAGACGTCCAAAAAGTCTTAATATCTATTCAACAGTGTGTAATATAACATCAGGGGGGTATCCACCACGCTAGCTCATCTCCTCCAATGGGTCTCCGTTCTCTTGCCTTGTGTTCAAGTACTCCTGGGCACTGGCATTCTTGGTGACCAACTCCACGATTCTTCTGACAATTGGCAAGTTCAACCATGCTGGAACATAAGCCTCGACTCTGGTGAACGGTCTCGTCTCCACTTTTCTGAATGGATCCTCAAATTGACCATCAACGTTGACTGGCTCAAAGAAGTCATCAGAGCTGGCACCTTGCTCCTTGACCTTGTCAGCAACAGCGGCCAAAACACTAGAGTCCAATGGCGTCTCATAGTCAGCAATGTCATACTGAGACAAGAGTCTCTGGATCTGAACAGGCTTCAAAGCATAACAGATCTCAAAGATGATCTCAATGTCATCCTTGGAGTTCTTTCTCAATTGTAACAGCTTGGCAGCCTGGAGCAAATGAACCAAGTAATTGGAAGCATTTGGAATCTCATGACTCTTACACCACTCCTCAATTCTGGTAACGTTATAGTTGAGTTGCAAACCACGCTTCCAAGAAAGATAGTTGCGTCTCATGATCAAATCATTAAAACAAACAGCATCGATGAATCTCAACAACTCAATGATCACATCATTCAGCACTTCAGTCTCAATGAAATACGACTTCATAGACCAATAAACATTGTTGAAGAAACTCAAAATGTCATCCATCTTGTACTGAACACCTTGGGAGAACACTTTACTCAAGAATGGCTGGGAATCTGTGGTCATGAATCCTGGCAAGGCCTGGGATAACACAACAGCTGAAACAACCTGTTTCTCCAGGTCCTTCTCCATCTTCTTCATCCACATGTTGTAGATGTTGTATGACAAAGATTCAAAGTCTTCCTTGACAACGGCAACCAGTTTCAGATACTCTTCAAACTCTTCTTCGCCCATCTCACTCAAAATGTTCTCGTTCTCAACAATAGTGTTTTGAGCATAAGTAACAAAGGAGTACAATTCGTGTGTGTTAGACAACCAGAAAGCACCATGTGGAATGACATCGTCATCCTTGAGAGTAGAAACAATGCCCTGAATGACAGCCAAGACTTCACCAAGGAATTCTTCAGACTCTTTTGTCAATCCCAGTCTCCACATATCACTCAAGATAATGATGATGATTCTGGCTGGGAAGAGAACCTCCTTCTTTGTCAGCTCAGACATGACACCACTCAATGGGATCTTCAAGTGTTTCAACAATCCGTTGACAATCTCATTGTGCAAAGATTTAGAGTCTTGAAGCAATCTGTACAGCTCATTAGTTATAGCAGTCAAAGAGTGAGCCATGGATTCAGCATCATCTTCCTCATGTCCAATTGGAATAACAGACATTGGCTTTGGACTGTATCCAAGTGCATCACTGTTCTGAGATTGATTACTGTAACGTCTGGATCTCTTTGGTGTTGTGCTGTTGTTCATGATAGATCTGGCAGATGGTGCAAGCTGGCGTTGCTTGGACAACTGTTCCAACTCATTCTTGAGCTGAGCAACTTGCTTCTTCAAATCACCTTCACTGACATCACGCTTTGAGAGCTCATCTCTGGCAGCAGACAATTGATCAAGTGTCTCCTTAACCTCGTTCTTCAACTCTGTTTGTAATTGAGTCAATTCAGCAATCTTTTGAACGGATTGCTCCAATTCAGTCTTGGACTTGGCGAAGTCGAGGTTCAACTCTTCGAGTTCCTTGCTGTGGGTGTCGGACTGTTGCGTGAACTTGCTCTCATGTTCAAGTTCTCTGGTCTTGAGAGTCTCATGAGTCTTCTGGGATTCTTCAACAGTAACTTTCAAAGCCTCAATTTGAGCAAGTAAGTTCTTGTTCTCTTTCACCTTATCGGTCAGCTGTTGAGAAAGACCAATGACCTTGTTCTCTAACTTGTAACTGGCCTCCTTCAAGTTGTTCATGGATTTGGCCTCTGCTTTCAAACCCTTCAACTGTTTCTTGGCCTGGATCATTCTGTACACAGACTGTGTAACCACAGCAGCCTTCTTCAACTGGCCGAACTCGTTCTTCTGCTTATAAGCTCTCACATTCTTCTGAATGGTGATGACGTGTCTCTCCTTCTGACCAGCCAAGAATGTGGTTCTCGATCTACCAGCACGGACCAAACCTTGCAAGGCAATAATGGACAATGTAGCCTCTGTGAATCTCTTACGAGCCATGAAGGCTCTGACCAAAGTCTGGATGTTGGTAGCAGCGTTGTTCTCAATCTCTTTCTGAACTCTAATTCTGACATTGTAAGCAAGAACCAAAGACTGCAACTTGAGAATCGACTGTTTGATCTCTTGGTACTGACGACGGTAGTAGACACCTCTGACGTGTTTCTGGATCAACGTGGCAGAGGAACGGAGTTTATCAGTTCTCAGCTTCTCCAAATGAGCCAACATACCGGCCTTGAAGAAGATCTTGGTAAGACCCAGTTGGTACTTGGCATCATCGTCGACTGTCTTCTTCAAGATGGAGTCACAAACACCACGGATGCTTTGTTCATCAGCCTTACCATGCAGAAGATCTTCGTACTGACTTGAGTGAAGCAAGATGTGATATCTGGCACCAAATTCTTCATATGTCCATCTTGTTGGGAAACCAGCACAAGAAATCTTGATAGTCTCCAAGACACCGCAAGCTCTCAACTGAGACAACACCATCAGTGGATCAAACTTCCAAGCAACCTTATCATCGTTTGGCTTGATACAACGGATGTAGTGGACGTTGGTAGAGTCAATAGTATGCATCAACTCAATCAAAGAGTTCTTGAAGATGGATCCCAACGTTGGCTTTCTGGCAACGGTTCTGGCACCTGGTTTCTTGTTTGCAGCAGCGGCTTCTTCAACAGCAGCGTTAGCAGCATCCAGGTTATTCAAGATCTCAAGCAAAAGCTCGTTCTTGGAAGCCTTCAAGACCTCCAAGTGGCCCTCAGAGACGGTATCTCTGTTCTTCTCAATGAAACCTTCAATGTCATATTCGACATCCAAAGCGTAATGGGAGACAACAAACTTTGTTTGACCAAATCTTGGCTTCTTGAACACCTTGTTCGTTGGTGCCTTGTCCAAAGTCTGGTACAACTTAGTGACCCAACTTTCATCGTTACCAGCAGGTAATCTAGACTCCTCGTCCAGCAAAGAGAGAATACCCAGTTTCTTCTCAATCAAGTCGATACATGGCTGGTTGTCACTGAATTCAATGAATGACCATTCAATCTTCTCATTGACGTACTCCTCTTGTTCTAACTTGAAGACGTGTTGGTTGAACTCTTGTTGCAACTTCTCGTTGGCGTAGTTGATACAGAACTGTTCAAAGGAGTTCTTGGCAAAATGTTCGAAACCATAGATATCCAAAACACCAATGAATGTCTTGATGTGTTGTGTCACGTCTGGAGAACACAAGTCATTGTTGATATATGTGACCAACCAGTCGAACAAAGCAGAGTAGATGTACTTGGCAACAGAGTCTCTGGAAACGATACCCTGTTTATGGTTCAAGTTGGATACAATCTTCTCGGATCTTGTGACGATCTGCTTCTTAGTAATCCATTTGGCAAAGTTGAAAGCATCAATACCGAGCAATTCACAAGCCTTCACCAAGTTTGGTTCATCTGATGAAAGGGAGGCGTCGTTTCTGGATGCCTTGACCTCAATGTTACCAATGTGGAGCAAAGCGGCAAGAAGTGTGAAGATGGCAAACTGTTTCTCTTTTGTGAAACCAATCAACGTCAGAGCATCTGTTGTTGCGTTGAACTCTTCCTTGTCGTCAACATTCTCAATGACGTGGTCACCACCTTGGTTCAAGTAGAAGTAGTCCTTGATATCAGACAAGAACAACTTTTCCTTCTGTTCACTTGTCAAGCCTTCCATCAATTGGTAAAAAATGTGGTAGTTACGTTCATTCTCTGGTTGAAAGACCAATCTGGAACGCTCCAACAAATAAGTTCTGATTCTGGCACCAATGATAGAAATCTTGTCATTGAACAAGATCTCCAAGTACTTACCGAAACGGGAGGAGTTGTCATTTCTTGTTGTCTTAGCATTACCAAACGCTTCCATGATAGGATTCGTAGCAAGGATCTGTTGCTCCGTCTTGGACATCTCAATGTGTGATGTGGTCTTAGAGCCCATGACACTGTCAGAGTTGGTGATTTCTTCAACGGAGGCAAAGTATCTCATGATGAACTTGGCAGAGACGGTCTTACCGGCACCGGATTCACCAGATACCACAATGGTCTGGTTCTTCTCGTCCTCCTTCATTCTTCTGTAGGCATCCTCGGCAATGGCGAACAAATGTGGCTCCAACTCACCTCTCTGCTTACCGGAGTAGGCCTGGATGATATCGGAGGAGTAGAGCTGGTCAACCTTCTGGAAAGGATTTGTAGCGATCAACACGATACCGGAGTACGTGTAGATGTTCAGTTGTGAGTATCTGACCTTGATAGCGTGGAGAACCGCCGGCTCGTTCAAGTACGAAAGCGACGTCAAGTCCTCAGTGGCCTCCAAGATCGGAGGGTTTCTGAGCAACGGGAGCTTGTCGTTGGACTCGTCGATGGAGTCGGTCTCGAGCTCGATGACTTCCTGGGTGGAGTCGACCGTCAATTCCAACTGGTGCTTGCCGCCGTCGGTGGTGTGCTTGGACACTGCGACGCCGATCCAGCCCTCCTTGTCATTGCGGATCCAACAGCGTCTGTGTGTATGTGTTAGTAGGTGCTCGTCTGGGTCGATTCCCGCTGTTTCCACGATAGCCGCCCGTTGGAATGCCTCTGGTGTGGCCTGAAGACCTCCCATCTCGTCGTCCAAGGGCGCGCGTCGTGTTGTCAACAAACGGGAAACAGGAGTGGGTTTGCGCGGCGGCGGGGCGGCACTCACGTTCCAACGTCGAAAGTGGACGCCATCGTTGCTGTTCTGTGTTTCCTGGGTTGTGCTTGTGAGGCAGGGGTTCAACTGGGCGTGTTCCTGGTGTGGCGGCTGTTGCTGTGTGGGCGATGTTGTTGTCTGTTTTTGTACGTGTTCGTCCTTGTTGACGCGTTTTTTCTTCAATTTTTGATCTGGCAAGAATGTGTGTGCCGCGAACCGGTCCACAAGAGCTTCTCTGCCAGGGGTCTGGGACGGTTTGCAGGGTCTTTTTGGGGTGCTGTTTAGTTTCTTTGGTAGCGAGGGATGGTCGATTTGTATGGAGTTTAAATTTATATAGGGAGTTTCCCCCGCGCTCTTGTTGAAGGCGCCCATTACAGAAGAGGATCCGTGGTCGGAGCTACCGTACTACACGTACATGTGTTGGATCGTCGTTTCCAGATTTGCTCGCGTAATCCCTGTGCCAGTGAACGTGTTGAATCGGACAGGTCCGGCCTCAAAATGCGTGTCTCAGATCCTATATCTGGCAGAAGATACGTAAAACTCGTCCATATCCTTCTAAAAGGCCATCAGGATCCAGCAGCACCCACCCCCACAACATGAAACACCACACAAAATATGATGGGTTCCGTAATCGGCTTGCAGTGAATTGGCATATCCCTCTAATAGATCCATCTTATCGCAATCCATCACCATGAGGGGACAATTACCTCTCACTGACCGGTTGAATCATAATTCTTGTACTCAATGGCCAGATGAGAGATGAAAAGGGACAAGCACTATACATATATCTGGCATGAGCATCTGGCCCATAAAAAGAGGGTACGCGTTGGCGTGTGGTATGAATTACCAGCTGCGCAACTTTTTGATTAAAGCAGAATAATCAGTAGTCAGCACTCCTTCTGTCATCTGTCGCTTTGTTGGAGAATGCCCAATTCTCATCTCTCAACCGCCAGATATCTTTCCTCTTGCCATCTATACAAAGTGCCCCACCTCCAAGCGCGATCCTGTTGCCAGGGCCCAGGCCGCGGTTTGTTTACTTTTAAGACACCCGGACACCAATTGATGCGCGCGGCTACTGTCCAAATCGGGACAGCGCGGGTTATTAGCATCGTTTTTGTGTCATGAACTTTTAGCATCGTTTTTGTGGCACTTTTTGGAATCCCCAGATATAAAAGGGCCCCCGCCCTTTTTCCCCCTCTCTTCTTTCTACCACCCACTTCTGCCTCCTCTCGCCACAGCGATGAGACCGGTCCAACTCCCCTGGAAGCTTGGTCGACCCTCCGTGCCTGGCCCTTTCCGCTGTTCCTATTCCCATTCCCTTCATGGCACACACGCAGTGATCACAGCTCCCATCCCCTTAGCCCATCCCCTTGGCCGTCCTGCTCTGAGTACGCTGGTACAAGAGGATGAAGACACAAGGATAAAGACACGAGGATAAAGACACGAGGATAAAGACACGGGGCCATGGACTACTACATCTGGAACTTCGATAGTGTGTGTGTGAGAACAAGCTTTGCTGAGCAAGCTGCCCAAGCAAAACAGTGGAACGAGAAGCTTCAGTGGCCTGTATGGGCTATACTGATCTTCAAGGACTGCTGGATCAGTGCTGAGTGGTGGTCACATTGCCGAGGGGTGAACCAAATGGGGAACCCCTTTTCCTGGCTGTGACTGCCACATGGTCTTCTACAATTATCGACTCGGATCTTTATGATCACTTGCCTCAAGATGAGGTATAGTAGAACAGCCAAGCCCACAAAAAGGTGCAACCCTCCACAGAAAGCAGGAGGCTTATGGTTGGATCAACAACAAGTACTATCAACTACAAGAACTACAAGGACTACAACTACAAGCACAGTACAAGACTCACGCATCACTCATCACTCATCATTCATCATTCATCACTCATCACTCATCACTCATCACTCATTACTCATCACTCATCCCTCTTCTGCTGCCGGATCGATCTTGGTTTCCATGAGCCTTCGTATCACCTATACTGCTCCATCATTTCCCTCAAGAACAGAATACTAACACCCAGTACACAGGCTTCTGTTGAGATCGTTGCTATTTCAGAACCCTTCTTCTTTCAGACACCCAGGGCACCCGGAGATGGTGCCCATATTGAACAGCATGTCAGATTACTATCACTACAAGACTGACAAAGGATTTCAAGGAGAGCGAGGACCACAAGGGTGTGCCCTCTTGCTTGTGGTATGACGCTTCATGATTGGACCCTTCCCCGGTATACCACTTCGCTAGGCAACGTGATTTTGGCAAGTTGGGAGACCTTTTTGTCGTGTTCCTTCTGGTTGCCGGACAAGGCTGGCCACGGGGGGTGCACCAGTAATCATCCATCATCCATCATCCATCATCCATCATCCATCATCCATCATCCATCATCCATCATCCATCATCCACCATCCATCATCTCTATCTGCCCCCCTCACCTCTATCTATCTCTCATGGAGAGTTTCGGACTTTTACTTCGACTACTGGAGAGTGTTGGATTAAGACATTGTGAACTGTACTCCTGTTAATTGTTGTTGCTCTTCGACGTATACCGTTTTCTCCGTGGCCTGGAGATTCCGTTATCCTCTGAGAGTGAACATGCAACACAAACTTCGGAAGAACA
This sequence comes from Petasospora maritima, assembly GCA_030557345.1. Lineage (NCBI taxonomy): Eukaryota > Fungi > Ascomycota > Saccharomycetes > Phaffomycetales > Wickerhamomycetaceae > Petasospora > Petasospora maritima. Next base: position 149,506 of record JAKTOZ010000011.1, read on the forward strand.
ATGTGCATTGAGACTCTGAGACGGTCCGGGTATACCTCCCTATCTGTGGGCAGACCAAAGGCAGGCAACCCGGGAGGCCAGATCAACATCTTGATCAAAAGATGGATGGCTTGACCATACCAGATACAGCAATTTCGAGGCACTTGGGGAAACCACTGCATACTGAACTTGGGCTCTTCACTGATGCTGGCTCTGGTGGATTCCCTTTGGCTCCAATCAGTGAAACTTATTCTGACTACTGGAGAGTGTCGGGCTCATAATTTTGACTACTGGAGAGTCTGGGAGACATGGGAGGGGACTTGAATCCCAGGGACCTTTCATGTCAATTAGAATGGGATGTCTGTTCCCAGCGCAGTCCAACGCTCAAAACGCAGGGCTCTTAAAGCTGGGAACATACTTAAGGGAATCATGGAGAGCGCCCCATGTCAAAATTTGGGTAGAAATTCAAATGGACAATATACCAGATTACGTTGCAAATTGACGAGAGTAGAATATTTACAATATTATATGATAACAGTGGGTAACAGTTCACTGGGACAACCATGAGTTACAGGTCTTTCTTTATTGTCTATGGTACATGTACAAGAGCTATCTGTGGGCGATCAAGGGTCATAGTTGAGCTCATCCTCATCATCACTTATTTCAACATCATCCTCATCCTCGTTATGTTCAACAACATCTTCCAAATCTTGCTCTTCGTCGAGTGGATCATTGTCGTCTTTGATGTCGGACTCATCAACGTGCTCCAGAATGTCCTGTGCGGCAGCTTCTGGGGTTGGAGCAGCAGGTTCATCAGCCGGAGTGAACTCAACCGTAATGGCTTCTGGGGTATCGACAACAGAAATAGGAGTGTTCGTTTCCTCTGGTGGAGTGAACACAACGGTGTGTCCCTCAGGAATGTCAACAACGGCAACTGGTTCAGGTGACTCTTCTGGGATGTCGAAATCTTCATCATCAGACTCAACTTCAGAAAGCTCTTCATCTTCGATGACTGGAATCTCAGCAACATCAGTGTTGATAGTGCCATCCTCGTTCAAAGTATGTGTCTGGATAAGAGTGCTCTTGATAGTCACAGTGAGTGGCTCCTCATCAACATCGAACTCGACATCATCTTCAGTGCCATTCTCAGCTGCCTCAGCGGCAAGTCTCTCTTCTTTCTCACGAGCCTGGAAGGCCAAGTTGGCCTGAGCTCTCAAGATGGCATAGTAAGAACCTGTCTCGTGGTCCAATGCTCTCAAAGTCTCACGAACTTCAACCAACAAAGTGTTGATGCCGCTCAAATGTGGCTTCTTCTGAATGAGATCTTCTCTTTGAGAAATCAGGGTGTTCTTGACCTTGACGTACTCTCTCCAGTCTTTGAAACTCTCATCATCCTTCTTGTTTTGGAAATTGTCAAAGCTTGAAGAGAAAGTGGAGTACATCATCTTCTTACTGAACTCATTGATGGCAACTTCGGCAAACTCTTCGTAAATCTCGACAATCAATTTTTTCTCTTCATCAATGGAAACTTCAACATCAGAAACAAAGGATTTGAGCTTGGTGTTGATATCTTCGGCAAAGGCTTTCAATTTAGCAGAGTTTTCAGCAAGGAGTGTACGCATCTCTTCTCTTGTAACCTTGTGATCGATGACATTACCAGTCTCATCAACTTCAAGCTCTTGACCGTTATCCAAAACGACTGTAGTGGAGTTGATGTTGTAAATGGCGGTGTTGATAACGGCAAAGTCAGCATAGGCAGTCTCACTCAATTCTTGAAGCTTCTTGGTCAACTCTGGTTTGAAATCAGAAATCATAATGTTTTCCATCTCAGCAATAGAGGAGTCAAAACTGGCAAAAATGTTGTCAACGGATTCAAATATGTACTTCTTCCAAGTTTGGATCTCTTGAGCGAGGGAAAGAACAACATCATCCTCAGTACGCTTCTCCAAATCATTTTCGGTGACAACACTTTGTTGAACAACATCAACAGTTGGTCTTGAATCTTGAGTGGACTCAGTTTCAGTTTCAATATCAGTTTCAGTAGCCATGTCGATCTCAGTCTCAGAGACATCGTCATCGGTGATTGGAACTTCTGGTGTATCCATGCTGTCATAAACGGTTCCAGTTGGGAGGTCTTCCTCCTCAGCAGTAGTAGGTTCAATAACAGTGGACTCTACTTCGATCTTCTCCTGGTTGAAATACTGAACAGCCTGATCATAAGAACCAGAGATCAAGTTCTTGGAGAGGCTCAGAGCCTGGTTAACTTTCAAGAGAGTGTAGTACTTGGAAGCATGGGTATAGGCAGTGTCAACATACTGCTTGGCATACAAGTTGTAGTAGATTCTGACATGGGAGAAGACATGCTGGTCCAAGAGTGGGTAAACTTTGGCGTAGTAGAAAGACTGTGTCTGAGCGTAGGCGATGAGGCTGTATTGCTTGACATTAGTCCAAGCATGAAGAGAGCAGGACTGGACCTTCTGGACAAACTCACACGATGATGGGACGACTGTCTCTTTGTAGAAGGCGCACACTTGTGGCTTCAGCTCGGCGTAGAAGACGGCTGATCTGGCGATGAGGCCTCTTGTGAACACGTCAATCTCAGCGGCGGCGTACTTGACAGCCAAATTGATCTTGATGAGGCCAGCGGCGGTGTAAGTCGTGGCGGATCTCTTGGCCACTTCGAGGTAGCCGCACAGAAGGTGGCACACTTGGTCGAGCTTCGGCTTGTGTTCCGCCCACACGGCGTGGATTGGAGACTGTGTGACTTTGTCGCGGAGCAGGCTGATGTACTTGGAGAGGTGCGCCTGGTACTGAGCGAGACACACACTGTGGGCCTTGGCGACCGTTGGGACGACGTACTCATCCTGCAAGTTTGTGACGATTGGGACGACCTTCTGCTGCACCGGCTGGACGTACTCGCCGTAGAACTGGTGCTGTGCGATGTGGTCGAAAGGCGTCTGCCACTGCGAACGGAGCGGGTCGAACTCCGGGGAGCTGAAGTCGATGAAGTGTGTGACGAAGAAGAACAACGCCACCAGGTAGAAGCACTTCTTCACGACGGAGACCATTGCGTTCTGTTCGGGCGGATGTGTGTGTGTTTCCTGAGTGCTTACGGTGGCGGAGTGTGATGTGGGCGGCTAATTTGCTGTTGATTTCCCAAACAAAAACAGAGCAGGGCCGCGTAACCATTTTGGGCCAGGGCCGTATAACCCAAATGGCGCGGAAATGTTGGTTCGGGCCACACAGACGAATCGCGGCCGGTGGTTTGGTGATCAACAGCGAAAAGTCAACAAGCGGAGCAGCACCAAAATACCGGCGGATCCGTAAGCAAACCCACCAACAAAACAAAGCGCCGTGACTGAATTGTCGACATTCATCGTTGACTGCTCCCTCCACAGTCTCAGCTCCACAGACATTCAAGTGCCATTGCGCTCTGATCACTTCCCACCCGCACGAGCAACGTCGCCCGGACCTCTCCCCCCGCGCGAGAGAACGTGAACACCTCCTTCTCGCACTTGGACCACGGCGGCAACAACAGCGCCTCGCTGAATTCGCTCAAAAGCACTCACATCGCACTCTACACATCTAATTACCCCCTTCCTCTCTCCCTCCACCGGCCATGTCTTTCTGGCCCTTTGGACAGGGCGCCAACTCGGCATCGTCCCTCAACAGATACTTGGAGAACTACTACAAGAAGCGAACACTGCTCGACCAAGAGCAACAACAGCAACAGCTACAGACCGACATCTCTGACACAACGTCCCTCAGCGGTGACGACCTGGAACACATATTCGATGTGCCGCTCGACCAGGAGTTCGTCTACACTCTCCTTGATGATCCAAACGTTCTCAACGAGCTTAACCGCCAGAACAACAGGCTCATTGACTTCATTTGCACGGGCTACATCGACGAGCCTCTGGCAGAACTATTACCCCTGCTCAACACAGGTAACGAACCGGAGGAATCCAACATCACTGCAGAGCTCACAGACGCTCCAACACCGACGCCGTCTCAGTTACAGGCCAACCCCGGTACATCCGTGTTGGAAGTCCTCGTCTCTCTCATTGTCAACAGTGTCGATTGGTTCAACGAAAACCAAAGGTTCCTGGAAGAGACACCAGAGGAGTCCATGGATGACCCTGACACGAGTGAGGCATTCGAGAGCCGCTCCAAACAGATCAACAGAATCCACGTTGCTTCCGAAATCCTCTCTTGCAAGATTTGGCTCATTTCCGAGACTTTGGTGGAAGAACCAGCACTGCTCTCCAAGCTTTGGACATTCCTGGGGTACGAACTGACCTCTGCATCTCCTGCAGTCCAGCTCTTTGTCAAGATCAACGAACAACTCCTTGAATCCAGACCGGACCAGATGCTCAATTTCATAAGGTCACAATCCAACATTGTCGACATCTTCATCAAACACATTGACATCACCATCGTCATGGATTTCCTCCTCCGCATCATTGCATCAGACAAACCAGATGTACCGAGGGGAATGATTGAGATTCTCTCGGAACAACAACTCATTCCCAAGTTACTCCAGTTGCTCAGAGAATCAACCGACACATCAACACAGTCATCATGTGGTGACTTCCTCAAGGCTTTGATTTCCATCAGTGCTAACACTTCCATTGATGAAAACACAATTGGTCCAAACTTATTGACAAAAGAGCTTGTTAGCCCAACATGCACAGAACAGATCATTCAAATCATTTTGAACAGAGGAAATGGATTGAGCACCATTGTTGGTGTCGTTATTGAAATCATCAGAAAAAACAACTCAGACTACGATCAAGTTAACTTGCTGTACACAACATTGGAGAAGAACCCGCCAAATTCAAGAGATCCTATCTATTTGGGAGGCATGTTACGCAAGTTTGCTGATCACTTGACATCATTCAACGCCATCTTGACTGATCCTGCGTTGACATCAAAGAGAGTCCAGACACAAATCAACACTGAGGTTGAACCTTTGGGGTTCGAAAGATTCAAAGTTTGTGAACTTGTTGCTGAACTTTTGCACTGTTCAAACATTGGGCTGTTGAACAACCATTTGACCGAGAAAATTATGGAAGATCGTGAGAACTTCCTTAAGGAGCAGGAATCCAACTTGGCCAACGCACTCAGTGATGATTTGATTACCAACAATAACACTGCCAACAGTTCACTCATCATGCCATCATCGGGTCTCAATCTATCAAACTTGAACATTGGTGCTTCTGAACCTTCTGTTGCAGTCTCTGAAAAAACAATCACCATCTCACCACATACAGTACCAGATGTTCCAATGGAAAGAAGTGGAGAGTTGCCACTCCTGGAGGAATCTGAGAACATGGAGGAGCCAACCATCAGCAAGCAAGAGACACTCCGTATTAAGCCAACTGTTGGTGATTATTTCAAGATCAAGCTTGTGGATTCTACCATCTTGAGCACCGTCATTGGTATGTTCAACAAGTATCCATGGAACAACTTTTGGCATAACGTTGTCTTTGACATTGTCCAACAGATCTTCAACGGTCGTCTGGATGTTGGATACAACCAATTCTTGATCTTTGAGTTGTTCAGATCTTGTGACATCACACAGTTGATCATCGAGTCCTACAGACTTTGTCAAGAGACTGAACAAGAGACTAATGTAAGACTGGGATACATGGGTCATTTGGTTCTTATTGCCGAGGAAGTTGTCAAGTTCTCCTCACAATTCCAAAACACAAAGTTCAATGATCCAGAGATTGATGAGCTCATTTATGCCAAGTTGGTTGATGAGAGTTGGATTGGTTATGTCACCAATGTTTTGACCGAGACGAGAGAACAGTATAACTGTGTCCTTGGTGGTATCAAGACCAATGAGTTCCAACAGAGTGAATACCTGAACGAGAATGCCATCATCCTGGGTAACTCGGAAGAAGAGATTCTGAACCAGGACGATGGATCAGAAGATGTGTTCTATGAGTCCAGTGATGACTCTGACCGTATTCTGGGCCAGGACCCAGATGGTGATGAAGATATGGGTGTTGATTGATATTTTTGTTGGTACATTGTACCTGTATACCCTCTCTTTTTGTGATACCCTGTTCTTTTTGTTGATTTGTGTTTGTGTGTGTTCTTTGGTTGTCTTCGATGTTTTTATTTTCCCATTCTTGTTCCAGTCTTGTTTCCGTCTTTTGGTTTATACATCATCACATTGCACTTGTCCTTTACACTTTTGTCCACACGTCTACTCGTTGATGTTGGACTTGATGAAGTTTACGATCATGTCTTGTATTTATAACGATCATGCTATCTCTAAGTTATACATATTGTAATCAGACTCTAGCGTAGATATCTATTCATTCCTCATTCTCCAATCTCACTGTTCCTGCGCTCTCAACCTCATCAGCCTGATCAACATCTGTAAGGTTCTTGCTGTAGTAGATACCAACACATGCCAGTATAGAGATAGCCCACCATCCGAGCCAGACGATGTTGTGAGCCTGACCAGCAGTCATTATGAAACCCCAGATGAAAGGACCAGCAAATCTAGCAGCGGAAGAGAAAGAGATTGAGATACCATTGACAAATGCTCTCTGTTTCGGTGGTGAAGAGGTGTGGACCATCACGTTCAGCTGGGGAAGGATGAGGTTATAACACAGCGTACGCATTACACAGAGAGCGTACATCATCCACGATGCGAGTGTCAAGTGGTTTCCGAGAAGAACTGCGAATGGGACACAGAAGTATATGATTGGCAGTGGGACGCTGAATGATCTGTAGATCGTCAAGGTTCCAAGCTTACGGTTGATGTGTGGGAGGATCAAGATGATGAAAGTGACGGAGAACAGACCCGTGGAAGAGAGTAAAGTACCAGCTTCTGCAGTTGTATAACTCAGACCACCAGCCAGCTTGAATGGGAATCGGGAAATGAGTTCACCGTTATCGTCTCGTGCAACTGGTGTTGACACAAACACGGGTGTGAACTCCTCACAAACGACAACGTGGATTGCGTTGATGAAGATGGAGAAGACAGCTGAGAATATTGGCACTGTGAGTACTTCTCTGATAGTTGGAGGCGGCTCCAGATCCTGGCTTGGGAGCTGTTGTTCTGTGGTAGTGTTGTTGTTCTTGTTGGTTGGTTCTCCATCTTCGTCGACGTCTTGCAATGGAATCGACTCCTCACTCTCCTCATCGATCTTCAACTGCCATGGCCTTATCTTTGGAGCAGCACCACACTTTACAAGCAGTTTATCACCCAACTCCAGGAAGTAGTCGTGTCTGTACCTGTGTGCGTAGTGTGTGTCCTCCATGAACAGCAGTGCGATGATGACACTAAAGAACAGCATCATAGCAATGACGATGTTGGGCCTGGCGTAAGGGAACTCCTCCACAAATCCTTTCATGAACCTAATACTGGTATCTCTCCCACTGAGATACCCACCGATGAGCGGGCCAATGACACAGCCGAGGTTCCAGATCAGTGGGATGACAGAGAAGGCGAGTGCCTGGTGCTTCTTCTCCTTTGCGACCTCACCAAGCATTGTTCTGACAACGGCAACGTTACCGTTTAGGACACCCATCAGACAGCGAGCGACAAAGGCAACCCAGTACTTCTTAGCAAAGCCAAACATCAAAACAGAGAAGATTGAGCCACAGAGCCCAAGGATGATTGTGGGTTTACGGCCATTGCGATCCGCAAACCTTCCCCAGAAGACACCGGTCAGCACCTGGCAAAACGCAAAGGAGGACGCCAGATAGCCAGCGTACTTCGACACCTCAGCATCCGTATGTGCGACTCCCAGGCCCTTCACCATGTAATAGGCGTACGTGAAGAGCGAGCTGAAGGCCACGGGCTCAGCCAGACGGACAAGAGAGATAACGAGGATCTGCGGCCACGGGAAGCCCTCCATCTGCTCCTTGAAAGACATGTCATTGCGGACCATTGCTGTGGTGGGTTGTGGCGGAAGTGTTCTATAGTTGTTGGGCTCTCACGCAAGTCTCCTGTCTTCTTGCTATATATATGTACTTGATTTTGTGCCGTCTGGGATCTTTTGATCTGATGTCTACAGGTTTACAGTCCGATGTGTCATCGGGTTCGGCGCACCTTCCCAACTGGGCGATAAGAGCGATAAGTCTGTGCTGGTGCCTGGTTCCCCATCAGAGATTTAAGTATAAGTAAGGGAAATGACTCATATATACAAAACATGATTAGGAACTACTGTAACTACTGAGTTGTTGCTGTTGATCCGTAAAAAGCCGTGTATTGGTGCCAGATCGATGGCCAAAGATCAATAGATCTCTTGGCTCTTGGCACACTTATAATCCCATATCCTTTTTCCCTTATAACCCCATAAATATAACTCCATATGACCTTAATATGCCCTCAATTCTCCAATCTCACAGCTTCCTCTTGGTCCTTGTCAGTGAGGTACTTACCAGAATAAATAGCGGCCCCTGCCAATCCGGCCAGCAACCACCAACCGATCCATGCGATATCGTGAGCCTGGCCGAAACTCATGATGAATCCCCATACAAAAGGAGCAAAGCATCTTGCTGCTGATCCAAAGGAGATAGCGATACCATTCACAAACGCACGTTGCTTCTCTGGTGCACACGTGTGCACGATCAAGTTCACCTGTGGGAAGAGAAGATTGACACACATGTTTCTCAAGGAGTATAACGAGTACACAGAGAAGGAAGCCCATCTGGGTCTGTCAGCCAGGAGGTTAACGTACGGCAAGGCCATGTATAGGAATGGGATCGGCCAACTGAAGACTTTGTAAATGGTGAGAACCTCCATTTTCCTTTGGACATGTGGTAACACAAGGATGATGAAGAGGACAGTGATCATACCAGTAGACGACAACAGTGTACCGGTGTCCTGTGTGGTGTAACCGAGACCACCAGCGATTTTGAAAGGAGCATGAGACTTCAACTTACCTTCACTGTCTCTTGCAATTGGTGATGATAAGAACACTGGAACGAACTCATCAATGACAACAGAGTGTGCGGAGACCAGAAAGATGGAGAACACGGCAGAAAACACCGGCACGGTCATAACCTCTCTGAAGCTCGATTGGTTATCTTCTTCGTCATCTTCTCCCAGTACAGACTTTGTGTTGACTCTTGTCTTATCAGATTTGGCCTTCATTGGGGAAGATGGTTCACTTTCAGAAATGAAGCTGCCAGCTGATGATGACAGGTCTCTCAAAGGAACTGAATCTTCACTCTCCTCGCCGTATGTGGATTGCCATGGTCTGACCTTAGCTGACATGTTGAGCTTGTTAACCAAGAACTTATCACCTATCTCCAATAGCACATCACGACGGAACTTGTACTTGTAATGAGTTTCCTCCATGAAGAACAAGGCAACAACGGAACTGGCAAACAAGATGAATGCGATGACGATGTTTGGTCTTGAGTATGGGAACATCTCGACAAATCCCTTCATGAACCCAAAACTCGTTTCCTTTCCACTCAAGAACCCACCAATCAAAGGACCAATGACAGTTCCCAAGTTCCAGATGAGTGGCATGACGGCAAAGGCAAGGGCCTGGTGTTTCTTCTCCTTTGCAACTTCACCAAGCATCGTCCGTATCACAGCAACGTTACCATTGACGAGACCCATCAGACAACGTGCCAAGAGTGCAGTAGTGTAGCTCTTAGCGAAACCAAATATCAGAACAGAGATGATTGACCCTGTGAGTCCAATGATGATGGTGGGCTTACGACCATGTTTGTCGGCGAACTTACCCCAGAACACCGCTGTGAGTACCTGACAAAAGGCGAATGAAGAGGCCAGGAACCCAGCGTACTTGGAAACGTCTGCTTTCGTCTCAGCGACACCGAGGTCCTCCACCATGTAGTAAACGTAAGTGAACAATGAACTGAATGCGATCGGCTCCGCTAGTCGCACGAGCGATATCACAAGGATCTGCGCCCAGGGGAACCCGTCCATCTGCTCTTTAAACGTCATTCCAACCATTTTGGAGAAGTGTGTTTGTGTGGTTTGCGTCTGTTCTTCTTTGTCCTTCAAAAGTCTCCATAAATTCAGTTTCCCCGTCTTTGTGAAAGTTTTTATTACGCACAGCTGTGGTGACTCGAGCTTCCAGTTCCGCCGGATCTCCGCCCTGAACGGGATGACTCCGGGACTATTTCCTCTTTGGGCCTAATTCGGTGCATACATATAAAAAACCGTACAGACAAAAAGAGAGCAAACTCCACAAGGAAACAGACGGAGAAGAACAGCGAATCACGGAGTGAACAAAGGAATTTGGTTTGATTACCTTCAGGTATATGATCAGTGTATACCAGGATTGATATTACAAGTGATCTTGAATCGCCAGAAGCAGGGAGTCGGGACGACTTGTGACTGTTGCCATGCTTCACGGTTCACCGTCCACTGAACAGGTATACCAAGTGGTGAGCTATGGGAAGACCCGTCTCTTTAGGGAGAGCAGGAGATCTTATTATGCCTCCACTGGTGATACAACAAATATACTACACGCTGATCTTGACGGACAGCTGTTTCGGCCACACGAAGCTTTTGCAACTTTTGTAGGACATATCGTAGCACTGGCAGGTACGTGATATGTAGCTCCCTCTGGCCGACCGTGAGGCAATTCGCTAAGTCATGAGTCTGCAAGCTGCAAGGGCTATAATCAGACGTGATCCTTATTATATTAGATAAGGATTCCAATTGCACCGGGTTGTGTGTCGTTCAACAAGCCTCGTCCCTCATCTACCAACGTCTCTCGTCCAGTTCTACGGTATCTCCCGCGATTATTTCCCCTTTCGATTTTCCTGTCTCTTCTGATTTGTTTACTTTTTCAAACACCCGGACACCATCCAAATCGGGACAGCGCGGGGACGTTGTTAGCCTCGTTTTTGTGTCATGAACTTTTAGCATCGTTTTTGTGACACTTTTTGAAATCCCCGGATATAAAACGGGCCCCGCAATATTTCTCCTCTCTTCTTTCTACCACCCACTTCTGCCTCCTCCCACCACAGCGATGAGACCGGTCCAACTCCCCTGGAAGCTTGGTCGGCCCTCCGTTCCTGGCCCTTTCCGCTGTTCCTCTTCCCATTCGACCCTTCATGGTACACACGCAGTGATCACAGCCCATCCCCTTGGCCCTCCTGCTCTGACGCTGACACGAGGATAAAGACACGGGGATAAGGACACGGGGCCATGGACTACATCTGGAACTTCGATAGTGTGTGTGTGCAGAGAACAACTTTGCTGAGCAAGTTGCCCAGACAATACAGTGGAACGAGAAGCTTCAGTGGCCTGTCTGGCTATACTGTTCTTCAAGAACTGCTGGTTCAGTGCTGAGCGGTGGTCACATTGCCGAGGGGTGAATCGAGAGAGGAACCCCTTTTCCTGGCTGTGACTGTACACATGGTCTACAATTATTGACTCGGATCTTTTTGATCGCTTGTCCAAGATGAGGAAAAACAGCCAAACTACGGTGCAACCCTCCACAGACAGCAGGAGGCTTATGGTGGAGTACGCTGGATCAACAACAAGGACTGTCAACTACAAGAACTACAAGAACTACAAGAACTACATAACTACATAACTACAAGCACACCACAGGCGCTCATCACTCATCACTCATCACTCATCACTCATCACTCATCACTCATCACTCATCACTCATCACTCATCACGCATCACCCTTCTGCCACGGGATCGATCTTGGTTTGCACCCTCCGTATCACCTATACCGCTCCATCATTTCCCTCAAGAACAGATTACTAACACACACTACACAGACTGCTATCTGTTGAGATCCCTGCTACTTCCCCTATTAGCCTCCTTCCGCCCTGGGCACCCGGAGATGGTGCCAACACTCAAGACCATGTCAGATTACGATCATTGCTGACTCGCCCTGTTTGGTTTGCCCCCTTGCTTGTTATTAAGGGACACTAAAGTGATGGATTCTTTCCCGGTACACCACCTCGCTAGGCAGAGTGATGCTGGCAACTGGGAAGACCTCCTTGTCGTGTCCCTGCAAGCTGTGTTTCATGAAAAGATGCCAGTCCAGGTCCTTGACTCACAGGGAAAGGCAGTTCCCTGTTTGTCGGACATGGCTGACCACAGGGGGCACATCTACTATTCTTATACATGTGGCGTGTCTTGGGTGTCACCATAGATCATGAAATGGACGGAGCCAATTGAACCGGGTCCAACTCCTCGAGAGTTTGGGACTTTTACTTTGACTACTGGAGAGTGTCGGAAAGACGTGATGAAGTTGTTGTTGCGGTTCGAGGTATACCGTTTTCTCCGTGGCCTAGGGAGATACCGTTATCCTCTGAGAGTCAACAACACAACTTCGGAAGAAGAATGAACATCGAGAATCTGAGCCGGTCCGGGTATACCTTCCTATCTAGTGTGGGCAGACAGAAGGAAGGCAACCCAGGAGGCCAGATCAACATCTTGAAAAGGTGGATATGGCTTGACCATACCACACACACACTGCATACTGAACTTGGGCTCTTCACTGATGCTGGTTCTTGTGGGTTCTCCTTTGCTCCAATCAGTGAAACTCATTCTGACTGCTCGTGAGAGTGTCGGACTCATAATTTTGACTACTGGAGAGTGTGGGAAGCATGGGAGGGGACTTGAATCTCAGGGACCTTTCATGTCAATTAGAATGGGATGTCTGTTCCCAGCGCAGTCCAACGCTCAAAACGCAGGGCTGTTAAAGCTGGGAACATACTTGGGAATCATGGAGAGCGCCCCCATGCCAAAATTTGGGTAGAAATTCCCCTGCTTCTGCAAGTGAAAATTGATATATTTCATAGATTCGTTCTTAGACGATGTTGATGTCGAGTCGGTGATATTAGATTGATGTTAATGGGATGTTATAGCTTCATGGTGTTTAGTAGCATATGCGACCCTTCTAAGGCAGTGCTTCTGAGAGTCCCCCTCAACAGTTGCCCTCCTTGGCGGTTGTTAATCTAGGCGTGTCCTATAACTTCACTACGGTCTTCGTTGGCTTCGCTCAGCCATGTAAATGACAGTTCTTCTGCTTAAAGATGTTGATATAGAGATTCCAGGGATTTCACGTGGACGATAATGAATATAACAGATAACGGATACTAGAATAATTAGCCGCCGCCCCCGGCCTGATTGATTGTAGGGTACGTCGCGGAAATCCAGCACATGTATATAAATATGTTTGATGCGGAAGTAGCGCTGTACTTTATATCTACTTTATATGAGACCTCTGCACCACCAACCTGTAGATGAGGAAGTCATTGGTGGGGCACCCTATTCTAGTCAATGGCATATTGAGTAGCACCATGTGACAGCACCGTTGTTTGCACATGTCATGTGAGTTAATTGGGATGTGACTGGTCTGGTGTATGTGATATCAGCTTAGGGCCATCCGCCCAACTCAGCTCGAACTATATAAGTCGAGAGTGTCATGAATTACCATCAGCACATTTGATGATGATCCTCTTGACGTTAATGAACAACTTTGTCCATCTCGGTGGACACCAGCAACATATATCTCGTAGAGCGCTTGGATTTATAAAGCCTGTATCTTCTGATATGCGTGTAGCATTTAGCGGTCAAGTGGCGTGTAATTCAATTCAGCTGTTGGGCGGCTAAGTCTCCAAACAAGATCTAGCTTATATAAATGATTCTAATTACATATAGGCATACAATAACACATATATGAGTACATTGAAGTCCATTGGCATGAATAAAAATCTAGCCGCCGTGCTCAAGTCGAATCAATTCATTTGTAAAGTACTGCTGATCATATTCCGTATATCAAAACAAACCGCGTCCGGAGACCAGGGACGTACATCACGGCGGTTAACTTATGCACTAGTACACCGTACTTCTTAAATATACAGTCTAGATATGGTGTTAAACGGCTAGTGTTGTGTATAAATCAGTCATATCTAAGTCCCATCACGTGCCGCCCGTTGGAAGGGAAACTGGGGTGCCATGTTGTGAGCCCCAGCGGCATCTGTATCGGTCTCTACAAAGCCTGCACTAATAGTTGTGGAAAAGAGTGAATCAAAGTGTACTATCGATGGTGTGAATAGTGGCATCTGTTGATCATGCTTTTGAGTAGCGTCGAAGCCATTTCAAGAGTACAATCAGTGTATTGGCAGAACTTCAAATTGGAGAATTAGACAAACTGCCAATCAATACTGTGTAGCTGTTGAGTGGCATAGCGATTATACAAATGATCAACTGAAGGGTCCTTTGAAAAACACAACTGGTATTCCTTTTGAGGGGGGTCATTGAAGAGGGTGTGTTCAATTGAAGCTGGTAGTGTGTTCAATTGAAGCTGGTAGTGTATATAATATCGACAAATTGTGATTTGGAGAGCAAACAATAATTGGTTTTTATATACGCGCCGGTCCCTTAAGCGCCCCCACGCTGATCGAGAACACGGCGGCTATCATCAGACCAATGAAAGTGAAATGTTTATGAATGGAATCAGTTTTTAGCCATATATATATATAGGTATCTCATGATCTTGCGCTGTAAATGCCAGCCTTAGCCGCCCGCTGGTGCTAATCTGAGCACCGATTTGGCAATTGGAGTATACCTCCATTAATATTGTCGAATTAACACAAGCTTCTACAGATGATACTAATCGTCAGATCGAAAGAGGAAAGAGTATTTATTGGTGAAGTGGAAGACTGTGACATCTCCACTGTGAGTCCAGTAAAATCTCCAAGTGTGCAGCTGTTGTAAGTGTGCACTCTGCATCTCCACAAAGGGCAGAGATCACATGGCACATCTGAACAGTTATACAGACATCAAGTACTGAAGAATCGATAACACAAACAGTGGTTCCATCAGACGTTCATCAGTCGACATGGAAAGTGGACAATTCATCTAGCACAGTCGTCCAAGGGAGCAACAAGTAATTAAGTACGTCTTAGATTACTAGCTTATAGAGGTCTCTCAATTGTTAGCGTATCCTGTATCTTCCAGGCGCGGCTTACAATTATATACAATTTAATTAGCGAGAGTTGAAAGCGATCGTCGATAATTGAATTAATAGAAAACAGCAGATATACAATCACATTATCAACACCCACATGGACACGGCGGCTGATCAACACTTCAGACTACTTGCAGTATAGTAATTACATTCAATGAATCAATCAATGTTATACAGCTCTTACCTGGATCTGCCTTGTCCTCCGGGTAGAATAGCTCCACCGACCTCACGGCTCCAAGGAGTACTCATTGACGTTGCGGATGTACTCATAGATGAAGGCAATCTGGTGCAAGTGGTCACTGAATGGAGCATGTTCATCAACACCATGGATGTTACTGCTCAAAGAGTTCGTGGCGACTTGGAAACGGTAAATGTGATCGGTCAAGTCCCAGTATCTGTTTGTATCCGTTGTAGCCAACATCAAGAACTCCGAGACGATGACGGCGGATTGGGCATCTGGATACATGAAGTCATCTGTGATGTGTTTGATGGAACCGGAGAAGATGTCCCATTGGTTGTCGTTGATAGGTGAGATTGGTGCTGGTTCCAAGACTCTGTCCCAACTGACGGTGAAGTGACCTTTAGTGCCATTGGTTCTCACTTCTGTTCCATTACCCAAGGAGACATCAATGTCAAACTTGTCAGCAATTGTGTCAACGTTGTTCAAGATCTTCTGTAGCACATCTTCAAACCTGATGTCAACCCCAATACGGTGATTGATGGAGATGTTGGAATACTCTGGCAAGGCATTATGAGCCACACCACCATGGAACAAGTCAACAGCCTGTGTAGTTCTCACCAACGTGGCGTACAGTGGATCATGTGTAAGCAGCATTGCCAACTGTGCGCGTAGTAACTCATCGTTTTTGGAAGCAAACACCAACTCTTTCAATCCACCTGCATCCAAAACAGTAGTGTGTTCAGCCAGGCATTGCAAGAGGCCAAATGCTGGGTTCTCAACTTCCAACACTGGGGTGAATGGAGTGTCTTCGATCAAACTCACGAGTTTGGACATGATACCAATGTTTGTATGTGGGGGTGGCATCGAGGCGTGGCCACCTTTTGTTGACAACTCAATGGTGATTGTAGTGTAACCCTTCTCACCAACAGCAGGAAGGGCAATCAACGTCCCCGCGTAATCAATGACACCTGGACCTTCATCAATCAGAGAGTAGATAGACTCAGGTCCATAGCGGTCCATGAGCACTTGAGCAATGTGTTTGGCACCTTTGTTACCGTTGACTTCCTCGTCTTGACCAAATGCTAAGAGGACGGTTCTCTGTGTGACGTAGCCGTCTTCCAACAACTTCTCAACGGCGGCGAGTGTCGAGATCAGTGTTGTCTTACAATCAGAAGAACCTCTTCCCCAGAGAATCTCACCATCGAAGTACGCATCATATGGTGGATAAGTCCATTCGCTCTCCATGTTCTTGTCGACTGGGACAACGTCCTGGTGGGCAGCAAACATCATGGGCTTGAGCTCTTGATTTGTTCCTTCCCAAGTGTACAAAAGACCGTAGCCGTTGATCTTCTCCAGCTTCAACTGTGAGTGGACAAGAGGGAAAGAAGTCTCCAGGTGTTTGTGCAACTGGACAAAGGCAGCCCAGGCCTCCGGGTCTTCCTCTGGGTCCTTCATGTCGTGGAATGTCTCTGTTGGAATCTTGACGGAGCCAGCCCATCTTTCAAGGGCCAATTGCGCATAGTCTGCGTCGTGGAGGATTGTGTCCAGAGAAGAGTTGTCAGAGAGGAAGCTGGTTGGGCGCAGAGCAACTCCGATGGGACACGAGGTGGTGTTGTCGGAGTACAATGGCTGCTGCTGTGCGGAGACAATGGTGAGGAGCGGGAGGAACCCAAGCAGGACTCCAAGTGGGAGCATTGTATGGATTCTCTGGGTGTTTACGTCTTCAATTGATAGAAGTGTGTAGATAAAAGGCCAAAGAACAGAGGTGCTGCTCAAATTTGGGCGAAATAATACGGCGAGGAATTGTGTCCGAGGTCGAAGTGAGGCTACCACACTGTAGGCTGTTGTGTGGGTTGTACCTTATTTTGGGCGTATTTCTCGATATTTTGATGCTATTTTCACACATATGATATATATTATCCTGTACATCCATAGTATGTCTTTAACGTCCCATTTCCTCCATATTTTCCCCACAAAACCAGTAAAAGCAGTCAACGGCTTCCCCCAGATTCGGGCAACCGTGCGGAGAAGTTGGCCATCGAACGAGTTCGCGGAAAATTCGCGAATAAACTGGTAGGCGCACACACATTTTACCCCCTTTTTGGCATCCTTTATCTTCGAATCAGGTGTTTGAGCTTTGTGCTTTGGGTGTTCTTTTGTGTCATCTGCGAATTCATTGTTGCTTTGTGCTTTTACACTTTACAACTGAGAATTGTTCACTGTTCATCCATCAACACATACACCACCAATTACATCAATTACATCCACCAAGCAACCATATTCCATACATTCACCACTCTCCACACACCCACATGAACTACCACCTGCTTGTGCTCGTCCACGGCCTTTGGGGTAACAAGAGCCACTTACTCTACATTGAGCAAGAAGTTGAAAAGGCACGTGCACAGCTCTCACCAGAAGAAGAGCTCGTCGTTTACAGAACATCAGACAATGAGGGTTATAAGACACTTGACGGCATTGACGTCTGTGGTCTCCGGGTTGCTAAGGAGATCAAGCTCAAGATCAACAGCTTGAACGGTCTTGGAGACGATGGTGATGGTCAAGAAGGAGAGAAACAGCACGTGGTAAAGCTCTCCGTTGTGGGGTATTCACTGGGTGGCCTCATCTCAAGATACGCCATCGGTGTTCTCTATCACCAAGGTTACTTCAATGACATCCAACCCATCAACTTCACCACCTTCTGTACCCCACACGTTGGTGCTTTGCAACCGGGAACAAATGTCTCTGTCAAGCTCTTCAACTCTCTTGTTCCCAATCTGTTGTCCTCCTCTGGTAAACAGATGTTCTTGAGTGACACTTCAGGAGCAAACAACCAACCATTGCTACTATCAATGTCGAACCCGTCGTCAATCTTTTACAAGGCATTGGAATCATTCAAGTACAGAAACTTGTATGCCAATGCCATCAACGATAAGAGAACCTCGTGGTGGACGGCAGGTATCTCCACCATTGATCCATTCATGAAGATTGACGAGACGTCTAAGTTGAACGACATGGCTTTCACGTTCTACAAAGGTTATGAGTCAATTGTCATTGATTCCAATGCTTGGTTCACTATCTCAACCATCCCAATTGAGAAAGGTGTCAGTCCAATCATCAAGATGTCATCAAGTTCCAACTTCTGGGCAAGAAAGTTCAAATGGTTGACTGTTGGTATGAACTTGCTCATTGTCGCTCCACTCTGGGTCATTTGGTTCATCATCAGTGGACTCATGGAGACTTTCAAGTCTCACAGAAGAATAAACCATACTTTCAAAGATTATCACTCGTTCTTCACCACCATGACAGATTGGGTTGACAGTGCAGAGGAGTTACTACAAGGAGATGAGCTTGATGAGGAAGCTCATGAGGATGATGATGATGACGCTAAATCCACAAGTGGATCCATCAAGGCTATGAACTTCGTTGACAGTGCAATTGATCAGCATTTGCACGACAAGACTGATACTTTTATGGAGAGTGTTTATGATGCCATCTCTTCAAAAGACGCTGAGGAGTCTGCCAAGATTGACCAGTACCACATTGAGACTTTTGACAGTGCCTCTGTTTCTGACAGCACAGAGAAACAATCATCCAGCACCGAAGCTGACTCTCTCTTATCCCCATCCATCAAAACCACAATCACAGAACTGACACTCATTGACAATGCCAACCCATTATCAGACAACGAGGTGCTTAAAGTGTTCACAGAGAAACTGACCGACTCCCAGTGTCAGATAATCAAGAACTTGAACACACTCCAATGGGACAAATACCCAGTCTTGCTCAGACACACAAAGAGCACACACTCCGCTGCCATTGTGAGAAACATGGAGGACGCTGAACTGTTTGAAGGTAAAATGGTGATCAAGCACTGGATCCAGGAGGTCTTGCAGTTGTAGTAATACCTATATACACTCATTTCTATGATATGATCAGGAAAATTGAAATTTTATGGCACATTGCTATACAAAATTTAACGCTAAACAGGAATTAAATACAAAATGAAAGAGTCTATTATGGTGTGTCCCTTACCGTAATTCGCGAACACATAATTACATAAGCAGTGTCCTTTTTTTTCTTTTTTAATTCCAACCTCCCACCACTGAAAAATTCGTCGAAATCGGATGAAGAGACAGAAGTTGTGTAAACAAAGACTCTCTCAGATCTTGTAATTCCCACGGATTCAAAGACAGCCCACAAGAATGTCCGAGTTCGGCAAACTGCTCAGATCGTCGCGTGTCGCACAGGTCGCGAGCCCTATCAAAGGGTTCAAGAAGCATCCGACTCGCCAGGTTCTCGAGACGAGAGAAGCTGCGTTGGCAAGACAGGAATGGGGTTTGAAGTACGCCTTGCCTTCGAAGATCCGCTCTCGTTACTTGACACTGACGGAGTTGGACTCGTTGGAGCGTCTTGTCGATTTCGAGACGAACGGTGGTGACCATTACAGAAGACTGAGGTTCCAGGAGTTGGGACTCGTTCCAAAAACCGATTCGGAGAAGAATCCACTGTTCTATAACGTCTCAAGGGCTCCTACCAGATCAAGCAAAGTTCAATTGGACGATGCTGTTGTTTTATCACCAGAAATGCAAAAGAAGAGAGTCAAGGCTGTGTTGGACCAACTTCGTTCCATGAGACCAGAGTTGAAGAAAGAGCTGATGACGAAAGTTCCAAGAGAATTACAAGACGCTTTGAGATCAAACTCTCCGGTATCACTCGGTGACGAGTTTGAGTCCATTGCCTTCGAGTTCTTGTTGCAAAGAGTCCAGGAGAAGAGTAAGAACCACACATCAAGTATCAAGCGTGTTGATCATACAATTGAAGGTACTGGTGGTTTGTCTTATGCTATGAAAGGAAGACTAAGAAACTCTCCAAACGGATTGGTCAACAAAGAGGTTGTTCCAGGTCGTGTTCTTGCCGATGACTCCACGGCAATTGGTGGATTTGTTGGTTTCGCTGATGGTAGAGCTTCCCAGGCCAGAGGAAGAGCCACAAACACCGAGCCAAGAGAAACTCCAACTCCACAACTCCCAGTCAACGCTACCATTACAAAAGACGGTTCTGTTAGAATCACAGTTGATGCTCCAAGAGTGGAAATCAGTCGTGATCAGTTCAAGAGTGTCAACTCGGCTACTGTCAAGCCACTTGGTAATGCTCTCAAGAGAAAGAATCAGCAGGACAAGTTCATGTATGATATGTTAGATTTGATCCAGAAGAGGTGATTTTTTCTTGATTATGAGGACCATGTACATACAATAAAGAATATAATGATATGAGTGTAGTAGTAGTATACAGGAATAAAAGACTAGAAGAGAACACCTTTTGTGGATGGGACCTCATTGGTACCATTACTCGAGATGGACTCCTTGATAGCAATAGCCAGGGCTTTGAAAGCAGACTCGGCTCTGTGGTGATCGTTGAAACCTCTCAAACAGTCAACGTGCAAAGTCATGTGAGACGCTTGGGCAAAGGACTCCAAGAAATGAGGAATCATCTCACATGAAAGATCACCAATCTTCTCTCTCTTCAAACCGAGTTCAATCACGGCAAACGGTCTGTTACTGAGGTCGACAACGGCACGGGACAATGCCTCGTCCAAAGGAGCGAATCCAGAGCCGAATCTCTTGACACCTCTCACGGTTCCCAGCGCCTCTTTGAACGATTCGCCAAGTGCGATACCAACGTCCTCAGTGGTGTGATGGTCGTCAATGTGCAAATCACCAATACACTCCACGATCAGAGACCAACCACCGTGTTTCGCCAAAGCGTGGATCATGTGGTCTAGGAATCCAATACCGGTGTGAATGGAAATAACCTGTGAACTTGTCGACTGTGAAGCGTGTTGGTCAGCATCGGTATATGTCTTGTCCAAGATGGACTTCTCCAACGTGATAAAGCCACCATCAAGCGACACGGCGATCTGGATCTTCGTCTCGTTGGTGATTCTGTTGACCGTCGCTTTTCTCTGTGCTTTCACCTCGCTGGACATCTTTGTAACAGTTGTTTTAGTGCTTTTATCGCAAAATGCTGACACCGATGACTCTTCTCAAATCTCATTCGTCCTCCGCTCTCCGGGCCGGTAGATACCAGAAGTGTGGTGTCCGGGTGTGTATGGTGTGTCCGGGTGTCCGGGTGTTTCGGGTGTTTCCCGTCTGCGCATGTCAGTGCTTCCTCCACCAGTGTTTTGCGCTATTTTGTGTCACTGTCACTGCCCACAACAAAGACACCCACCGCCCCAGGCATCCAATCGCTCTGGTTGGCTGACTGTGCCCACCGGATCAAACACGGCCACGAGACACCCGGCCCAGAGCGTTCTTTTCCTCATCTGTACACGTTCTCCGCCCATGAGCAACCACTCTTGTACAAAAGTTGGGGAAAAACTGGGGAAGAGATCCTTGTCTCATATATTACTAAGGGGCTCACGTACACTACCAGGTGGCACAATGCTCGGGTGTTTAGTAAAGGCCTCGTACCCCGCTGGCAGTGAAGCCATGGTCTTGTTCCCGTGTCCCGTGTGCTTATAAGAAGGACGCGTGCTCATACACTGACACCCACACATCTCCATCGACTCTCTTCTCCCCACGCCAGCACAGCACAATGGCCGACTACCTCCAGAAGCACTCGGACATCGCTCCGCCACTTCAGTACGAGCCGTTCGACAAGGACATGCCCCAGGAGCGCATCTACGGCGACTACACCCAGGACCCCGGCAACATCAAGCACCACGACGTCAACTCCCTCGCCACGGCCTGGGTCTCCGAGTTCAACGACACACTGTCCAAGCTGAAGACCGACCCAGATGCCCTCGACAAGTTCCTGATGCCACACACCATCTGGAAGGACCACCAGTCCCTCCGGCTCGACTTCCGTGACTACATTGGCCCAGAGTCCATCAAGGAGAACGTTGCTAAGAGCTTCAACGAGAAGATTGGCAAGTTCGAGTTCGACACCAGGGCACACTGGAAGTATCCAACCGGTGTTTCTCTTGACGTTGTCCATCCTCCGGGTCCAAACGGTGAGCCTGGTGTTGAGTGGATCCTGCTCTTCTTGAAGTACAAGTCTGACTACGGCGAAGGCCGTGGCTCTGTCAAGCTGGTCTCTGTTAAGGACGACTCGGCTCCTGTTGGGCTCAAGGCATTGTCCATCTTCTCGATCTTGGATGAGTTTGACTCGGTGCCAGAACGCATTGGTAAGAAACGTCTCAATGGTACTGCCCACGGTGAGAACATCCACAGAAAGACCTGGCTCGAGCTCAGACACGCTGAACAGAACTACGGTGGAGACCATCAGCCATTGTGTGTCGTTGTCGGCGGTGGACACAGTGGTGTCATGTTTGCCGCTAGAATGAAGGCATTCGGTTACAACGTCTTGATCGTCGAGTCCAACTTGAATATCGGTGACAACTGGAGAAAGAGATACAAATTCTTGTCTTTGCACGACTCCTTCTACTACCACAAGTTGCCATACATCAACACAGAGACACAGCCAATGTTCTCAGCCAAGGACCAGTTTGCCAACTTCTTGGAGTGCTACTCTCAGATCATGGAGCTCAACATCTGGACAAACTCCACCGTCACTGGTGCTGCCTTTGACGAGGCTGCTGGTAAGTGGGAGGTCACCGTCAAGGACAACTCCACCTCTGAAGTCAAGAAACTCTCTCCAAAACACGTTGTCTTCGCTGCTGGCTTGTACTCCACCACAATTGTGCCAAAGTTCCAAGGTGAAGAGAAGTTCCAAGGTGAAGTCGTCCACTCGTCCCAACACACCTCGGGTGCCAACTACGCTGGTAAGAACGCTGTTGTTATCGGTGCTTGTACATCTGCCCATGACATCTGTCAAGACTTCTATGAACAAGAGGTCAACTCCGTCACTATGGTTCAACGCTCCACAAGTTGCATCATCTCCACTGAGAAGGCCATCCCAATCATTTGTCGTAGTGTTTACGAGGCTGATGGTCCAGACATTGACACTGCTGATCTGATGCTCTACTCCAACCCATTGAACTTGACCAACTTGATCATGCAACAGCACTACCGTGAGTCTTCCAAAGAGGATGCTGCTCTGATCAAGGGTCTCGAAGCCGTTGGATTCCAGACCAACACTGGTGTTGGTGCCACTGGACTCTTTGGTCTCGCTTATCGTCGTGGGTCTGGTTACTACATCGACGTTGGCTGTTCCAAGTTGATCATGGCTGGTAAAGTCAAGTTGAAACACGCTGGTATCGACCACTTCACAGAGACTGGTATCAAGTTCGATGACGGTACTACCATTGATAACGTTGACATTGTCGTTAAGGCCACTGGTTACGGTACCGTTGTGGACACTGCCAGAAAAGTGTTTGGTGACAAAGTTGCTGATAAGTTGAAACCCGTCTGGCACTTTGA
Organism: Petasospora maritima; assembly: GCA_030557345.1. NCBI lineage: Eukaryota > Fungi > Ascomycota > Saccharomycetes > Phaffomycetales > Wickerhamomycetaceae > Petasospora > Petasospora maritima. Next base: position 173,007 of record JAKTOZ010000011.1, read on the forward strand.
CAAAGAAGGTGAGTTCAGAGGCATCTGGAGACCTTCTGGCCATCCAAACTTTTGGTTCATGGGTGGTAACTTGGCTTTGGCTAGGTACTACTCCAAGAGATTGGCCTTGCAGATCATCGCCCAGGAGGAAGGAATCAACTGATTTCCACCACGCTATGTCTCACTGATACGTCTTTATATGCTTTAACGACCTCTTCTCTATGAAAAATCTGTTGTAGAATCATCCATTTAGTAATAAAACAGGCCTATAGATAGTAAGAGTGTTGCGCGTACCAGACCCGGGGAAATTGAAAAAGCTCGCCGACACCCCACTCTTTGAGCCGATAACAACACCTTTGAAGCTCACATTTCATCACTTTTTGCTGGTTTTGCTGAGGTTTTTCGCTTTCTTCCTGTTGAAAAGATGGTGTGTTACCCATTTGTCTGATTTGATCCACTTTGAAGAAGTCCCTGGTCACTGTTTCTTCTCTTGTTTGAGTCGGTGTCTTTGTTGCTCTTGCCGATTACACTGTTTTAACCTCTTTCTCGTTGAGAAATCTTTTTATTGGAGTTCATTTACCGTCGTTGGGTCTAGTGACACTGTGGCTGATTATATGCCAGGTTTGGATTCTCTCGCACCGATGGATGGTGTATCAATGAAGGTTTTACACACGTGGTGCCTCTCATGATGGCTCTTGTTCAGGACATGATTACATCTTCAAGAGAACCATTGTCGGATATAGAAGGCCAATTAACTCCACTTCTACATACTGGCTATCGTTTGATAGTATGATGGTCTCATTATCACAATCCGGTCAAGAACAATGGCTGGTCTTTCTTGACACATCGGATTTCAGTTTTTTTGATCAAAAGTGTTTTGAATTCTCCTTTATTTCATGTTTCTGGTAATAAACTGGTGGTTTGAAGTGACTGCATCCATCATTGAGTCCATTTGATCACTTTTCAGAAGGAAAGAACTGGTTTTACCACTGAATTGTATCATTTTTTGATGTACTTTACCAATGGCCATCATGCAACCTTCACGATTGTCAAGTCTACAGAGCACCAACTCTTCCAATTCATATCAATTACTCGCTACAATATCAATTTCCATGGTCATATGTGTATATATTTGGGTATGCAAGGCGTCATCATTAGTTCATCAAATTAGTTCATCATGTATAGCAATTAGTTGGTCATTCACTCGTCTCTCTTAAGTTCATTCTTCTCGGCAGCTGGTGCCTCACGCACTGAGTGGAAAGGGTTCGAGAATCTCATGGATCCAAAGGATCTCAAGGATCTGAAGGATCTGAAGGAGCCACCAGTAAGCTCTCTTTGAAGTGGAGGAAAGTCTTCAGCGGCAGTGCCGGAGTTGTAAGAGGAACCCGTCATGTGTCTGTCTTTCTTTGGGAAACGAAGGATGAGTTGTCTTTTCTTTTTGGATTTCTTACCTTTTTCCTCCTTCTTGACACCATCGTCCTTAGAGTCTTGGTACTCCTTCTTACCAGTCTCATCCTTAGCTTCTTGGTACTTGTCCTCTTCAACAGCGTCCTTCTTGACCCCGTCATCATCATTAGCATTCTCTTCCTTCTCATCCTCGTCATCATTAGCATTGTCTTCCTTCTCATCCTCGTCATCATTAGCATTCTCTCCAATAGTTTCCAACTGTGTGTGATCTCTTTCAGAAGGTTTCTCTGCCTTGTCTTTGTAGATACCAGATGTTTCGCATCTCTCACGCTCTGTGTCCTTGCTCTTCACCGCGATGGCGTGTGCACTTCCGTTGCCCGGTGGTCCTGGCGGGTGTGCTGAGTCAAACTTGTGGATGTCTGAGCTGGTGGTACCGCCTGTGTTTGGGTCGGATTCCGGGGAGTCCGGGGAAAGGTCACCCATGTTGAGGTCCTCTTCAACTTGGTTGGCGGCTTTGTTGTAGCCGAACTTCTTGTGAGTGGTCTTGTGTGAAGGGGCTTCCGTGGTAGTACCTCTGTTATCGCCCGAGTTTCCAGTCTTGTTGGTGTGTGTGTGTGTTGTGGTGTGTGCTGGCGCTTTGGAAACATCCACTTCCATGTGTTTCTGGCCTTCATCTTGTAGTCCGTTATTGTTGGAGGATGTTTTTGGTGTCGGCGGCTAATTAGCCGCCGTGTACAAAGGATGACAGAAGCTGATTGTCCTGTGTTTTTGTGTGATATCGCGGGGGCAAATCGCGGCCAGGGCTACGTAACCGTTACCCGGTGCACATCTCGGCAGAACTCGGAGATCGGCTATGCTCGGCGTTCGGCTTATATTCGGAATCGGCTGTTTTCCAGATTCCAATTTCCGAGCTGTTCACTGCCAGGATCACGTGACGCGATGAGCACAAATCTGTTTTCTGTCGAGCCGTATCACCAATATATAAACTCGCATTCCTTATTGCTTGTTCCTTGACCTCGCATGAACGTAATCAGTTTCAACCAGTAAATGTACCACAGCCTATCAACAGTCCAGCCTCAACGCGCATCAAATATATGACAGATCAAGCCGCAGCAGAGGACTCCTCCATTGCGGACATCCTCTCAGTGGATATCCTCCGTTCAGAGGAAGAATTCAAGAAGCATGTTCCTGGATGGATCCTGTACAAGATCGGGTACACGCGAGCTCGAGCAACTTCAGAGATACCAATTCTCTTCCAGCTTCCACCTGAGCTTCTGTCTAAAGTATATATGCACCTCGACCACACTTCTCTTGACTGCCTCATTGATGCATATGAGTTCGTGAGAGATAGCTTTCTCCTCGTCACCGATGACGATGTCCACGCTGATTCCTCGAAGGCTTATTTGACGCCGTGCACCATGTTTTGTGCGGCCTCGAGCTTGGTCGAAAGGATGACTCTGAGTGACTACCTAGATTCACAGAGATTTCAGAGATCAAGAAAGCTCATTATCTTGTTCGAACTGACCATATGCGATTTCTTTACCGATTCACTAGAGTCTGCCAAAGATTATGCAGGTCGTAATTGGAGACGTTACTGGGACTTTATCAACGGTCTTGACCAGAGGTGTTTTCTTTACCTGTCAAATACAACACCAATTATGAGAGCAGATACTTTGGAGTGGAAAATCGATCTCTCCACTTGCGGTTCCAAGACTGTTTTTGAGCCCAAAGGTGCTGTCTGCCTGCCTGACTACGTTATCCACAAGGGAGACCTTTTAAGGCCCATCCCGCTGGATATTGGTGGTTGGCAATCAGCTTTCGATCCGGCAAAAGTCACACACCTTGAGTTCCATACAACTTCTTGCCTCAATGGAATAGAACTTCCTTCTGTGCTCCAGCTCACCGTTAGATTTGTGGGAAAGTCCCCGGAGTTCAGAAATGTATTTGCACCAAATGTTAACATGCTCCAGATCGTTTATGATGACCAGTTCCCTGCTTGCAGCGGTCTTGAAATTGGTGGCCCCTACAATATGAGGCCCTCCGCGTCAAAGTTTGACAACGAACCTGAAGAATACTATGAGGATGGAACACCGGTGCTTGAAGCTAGACGGTTGGCTCTCCTCAATATTATCCACTCGCCCTCCTTAGTTCTCTGTCCACGAGAACCACTGCCGCCTATAACTACAGAGCAAGCTAATCGCTTCGACGCTGACATGGATCTTACGTTCACTAAGAACTTCCCCATGATCCGCATCAATGGAGGCCCTGACCACCTATTACAACACATGGATACGAGTGAGGTGGCTTTTCTTGAATGGGTCCAAACACAACAACAGCCTGAGGGACATTCCACATGGCCTCTTCTGTGCCCAAAACTTGCTTCCTTCACCTTCGAGACCATTTTGTACCACCCCGTCCTTCCGGTCCTTAGGGCAACCAATAACAAGCTTGAGATGATTGGAATACTCTCACACAACACAAACCTTGATCTCAGAAAGTTCTGTGCCGCTAATGAGTTCAAGTTACTTACCAGATTGTGTGTTGCTCTGGTGAAAGACGATCCAACAACTGCAGAGCCAATGCTTATCCCTCGCCAGGTCCTCACACAGCCCTGTGTGGAAGGTCTGAGCCGTTTACACTTGAGAGGCTGCACTATTGACCCGACTCTGCCTCGTGGACTAAGACAGTGCCGTATTGACTACAAGAACAAGCGCCATGTCTCTCTGAAGAACATGAAGGGGTTCCACAAGGACATTGATAACAGCCCTGGGTTTATCTCTTCCATCAGTTTTATGTACTGAAACTCCAATATTTTGACTGTAATATAATCTATATATCTAGTACATGTTGTATATATATGGTCCGATTTGCACCAAAATTGCACAAGTAAACACCAATTATAAGAAACAACCAAAGAGAAATGGCGCAGGGTGACTTCGCAAATCGGCGTAGTCTCGCGAAATTACCAAATCGGGACACACCCTATATATTCTACGCAAATCGCGAAAGTGTCGGGTTTCGATCTTCAACCCGTTAAACTCCACAAGTTCTTTCCAGTTTTAGTCGCACTTTTTGAGAGTAAAGAGGTTGATAAAATGGAGGAATTGGCATATATTCAGTCACAGCAGGTATGTTACTATGTGGAATCCCGTTTTAAGTGAAAAGATCGGCCAATTAACACACAAATTGCACAGACAACATATGTCCTTGAGAAGAAGAACAGAGCCAAACGCCAGAAAGTTGAACAGAAGGAGAAGAAGGATGCATTGGTCTCTGGAGAAGGTGCTCCACTGAGCTCCTCTGAAATCCCATTCCTCAGTCTTTTGGCCGGGAAAGAGCCAGAAGAGTACACGCGGCTCAGATACACACTTTACAAAGACATGATACAGAGACAAGACGCCGCTGCTGAGAGGATCATGGAAGAGGTGAGCACACAGACTTTGAAAGAGATACAGAGCGTCATTGAGAGGCCGGCCAGTGATAACCTGGACACTTTGCTGCTTTTGTCCAACTCGAGTGTCGCCACAACAACGGTGTTTCTCCAACAGTTGAAGGGCTTTGTCTCTAAGAACTACAACCACAGACTTATCATGCTCAATTCTAAAGAGGTCACGACGATGAGATTGGCACTTAAGAGCATTGTCACTGGTCTGACACACTCGAAAGATCATGACGACGATGAAGAGACCATCAAGACGTTTGACAAGAGAGTTCCATATGACCTTGAAGTTGCACAGGAATGGTGTCAGCGTGTTTGGGACTCTGAAGGGACGACGATTGACACTTCCGATCTTCGAGTTGTACTTGTGTTGGAAGACATTGACTCGTTTAACGTGTTGTTACTCAACAGACTCATCAAACTCATCCACTCGTTCAGAACACGAATCCCAATCAAGCTTGTTTTCAACGTTGGTACGAACACGAAGAGTTTCTCTAATAAGTTGACGAATGATGTGATACAATGCTTGAGCTTCTCCCGTTTCAAGATTGAACAGACGGATAACATCATCAACAAGATCGTCACGGATATCATCATACCAGAGCCTTATCTCATTGGAGAAGAGTTGGCCAAGTTTATTCTCGACAGGTTTAAGATGTCTGTTAAGAACGTTGATGAGTTCTTGAGGACGTTGAAGTATGCAAAGATGGCTTTCTTTTTCAGTAATCCATTGATCGTTCTGCCTCATATACTGCACCAGTATGAAGAGAACCCAAAGTTGGATCCAGATTATTACAAAGCATTGAGGACACTCCCCTCGTTCAAGAGATACATCAGTGTCATGATGGAGAAGAATGTCCCTGTTAATAAGATTGAAACGCTGTTACAAGACGATGATGCATTGTCAGATGCTTTGATGAAAGCCACGAGTCTTTACACACAGTATGCTAATGGGTTGAAATCTGTGCTGAGGTTGATTACACGTACGCTGGCAAAGCGGTCTTTCAAGACTACGAAGAACTACTTGGACTTCTATTACAAGTTGTCGAGTAATGATGAGTTCATCAGATTGCAATTCATCAACGAGTTGTTGTCACTGTTGAAGAATGTTGACATTGAGTCTGTGAAAGAGATGTTTGAAGAGATTCATGTTCTGTCATCAGCTGATCCATTTGTGAAGCCATTGTACATCAAGCTGAATAACAATCTGAAAACATTGGGTCTTGATGATTTACTTGACAGTGCACAAGCACCAGCTGGGAGTGCAGAACAGTTGAACTATAAGATTGAGACGAGGAAGATCAAAGAGAACTTCCTTGGTGTTTTGGATGGGTTCTTACGCTCCAATGTCTCCAGTCCTGATCGTATTGTGTTCAATGAGATCTTCCGTATAAACGACTCGGATATCGTTAAGCAGAATCTCGTGCCTTCTACGAGGGCCATCATCCAAGAGTCTTTGATCAACCATGAGAAATACATTGGGTTCTCACACACTGGTCACGAAGCATTTGACAGTTTGAACAACGCTATGAATCCGGTGATGACTGATATGTTTGCCATTTACAGAGAGACGAATCTCCACATGAACATATATGACTACTACACGACGTTCAGAGAATCGTTGGACCAGAAGCAGATTATGAAGGATGTCAATTGCATTTTGGACGATCCACGAGGTGTTTTTGAACAATACTTGAACGATGAGTTGAGATTCAAGTACATTTATCAGTTCTTTAACAACACTGGTGTAAGTGAGGATGAGAAATGGCAGAGGTTGACGCTGACGTTCTTCTTACAGAAATGTGAAGAGATGATAAGTTGTGGGTTCTTTAAGCAGATGAAGAAGAAGGGAGAGACGCTGGAGAAGGCCATTTGGAAGGATCTATAAATATATGTCATATGCATGTATGTCTCTATAAAGTGTATGTATCTATAGCACATTTGGCCCAGCTGTCTTTCCACTCTTGGCCCTGGACATGGGAAGAGAAGGCGCCAATGGCAGTGACGTAACTGTCCTTCTCGAGGAAGCTGTAGCAACTTGTTTTACCATGAGACAGTGCAGCAACTGCTCTTGAAAGTTAGTTATATAGCTATTTATTCTTCTATCTAAACTCCACAAACTCAAACTCTGCTTTCAAATCTGACAATCCAGTGTCCAGCTGTGTCATATCATCTTCCTCTTCGTCTATAAAAGACCCAATGGCGCCGATGTACCCGTCGTGCTTCAAGAAGTGTGCCTTCATCTCACCTTTTGACCAGAAATTTATGGCATAACTCAATGTTTTCAGTATGAACTTGTGTCCATTGATGTAAGAACCACCAAAGAAGATGTTCTCGACGTTGTGGATGTTTGCCTGGAGGTACGAGATCTGTCCAATGTTGTTGCTGATGGAATAGATCAACGACTTGGCAATGTCTGCCTGTGCAATGGAGTCCCTTGTGTTCTTCAACTTAGCATTCTGTTCATTCTTGAAGACTTTACCGAATGATGAGGCGATCGTGGAGCTCTTGAGTCCAATGTTGTTGTAATCGGTTCCATAGATGTCACCAACGAGCATATCAACGTTCCTGTTGTCACCAAGTTCAGACAACTTCAGCATGCTGTTGTAGTCCTCACAGTCTGTAAGCAGAGACAACAGCCCCCATAGCGTGCCACCACCGAGAGAAGAACCACCAACTCTTTGAAACTGACCACCAGGTCCGTCAACACGGATAATTGAAACACCAGAGCCAATGTTGACCAGCATGTATGGGTACTTAACGCATGGCTTGTCCAAGAACTCAATCTCTTCTGTGCTGTGATCCATGACAAACACCTCTTTCGGTACTTCTTTGATCAGGAAGTCCAACCCATGGATCAAACTCTCCATCTCGTCTTTCTTTACAACGGTGATCCCATGTTTCTGTGTAAACACCTTCTGCAAAGAGGAGTAGAACTTCTGAGAACCACCACCAGTAGTAACAACCTGGCTGAAGTTGACCTCGTTGTTGGCGACAAGTTGCTCCAAGAACACCAGAATCTCTTCAATGCTCTCCGTGGCGAACTTCTCCAAGAACACGGCGTTTCCCACCGTGTACACAACTTTCGTCAGCGTTCCACCAATGTCGAGCCCGATGTGGTCCTTAGTGTACAAGTGTGGGGTTGGCGTGTGTGTTGAAGCTGTGTGGGACAGCGCCACTTTGAGACTCGAACGGCTGGGAGAGGACATCTTTGTGGGCTTTGTGAGTCTTATTCATAGCATCAATTAGTGTACATAAGAAGAATGGACTTCCACTGCCTTTTAAATCAATTGATTGGTCATCGACTGCTTCCTTTGCCCCACAAAGCCCCGGGGGTTGGAGGAGCCGAGTCCCGGATCTCTTCCAAGCGGGATATTCCGACTTTGACACAAAATCTCCGCATTACATCATACCATTTACTACTAGAAGCGTTTATCTACCGGTTCTTATATACAATTGTCTATTTACATGTCATTTATACAATTATGACAGCATCTTCTGCAACAACAAAGCACCAGCGACACTGACATTCAAAGAGTCAACGAGCTCAGTGACACCTTCAGCAGGCTTAATGGCCACCAAAAAGTCACTTCTCACCTTCAAAGTTGTTCTGATGCCTTCGCCTTCCGATCCAAGCACCAACATACAAGGACCGTCTTTCAACAAGCCTTGCAAATCATCAAACTCGACGGTCTTCTGCTCCAGACTCTTCGAGATCTTGTCCTCTCTGTGGTGCTCGGCAACGGCAGCAGAGACAAAAGTCCATCCATTGGCCCTACTCTTCTCAAAGAACGGCAGCGGCTTGTTACACGTGAAGATAGGCATGAACTCAGTGGCTCCAACCGAGGTCTTAGCAACAACAGGGGACAACGGGGCACAGTTACGTTCAGACATCACGATGAAGTCTGCACCGAGGAAATAAGCAGATCTGACAATGGCTCCGATGTTGTGAGGGTCTGTGACTCCATCGAGGTAGACTCCCAGTGGATTGGTGTTCTTAGTGGTGTGTGACTGTTCCAAAACGTCACCAAAGTTGTCTTCTTTAATGATGTACTCCTGTCCAATCGTAGTACCAAGTTCACGGATCTCTTGTGGCAATAATGGCTTGGTCTCTAAGACATACCCGTTGTGGATACCGTTGTTCGTTAAAGAGTTCAACACAGCTCTTGAATCAACTGTTTCAGTCTCAATCCCAAGCTTCATGGCCAAACGGATGACCTCAGAGTCCTTGGCGTTGTCTGGGTTGTACATGTACAACTTGGTGAAGAGGTCTCTTTTACCGGCCTGAAGAGCAGCCAAAACAGGTGAAGTTCCATAAACGTACTCAGACAGTGGGTTCGGTTGTAACTTCTGATACACGTCTCTGCCAAATTTGCGTCTATGGTCCTGTCTCTGCTGCTTGTACTCTCTCTCACCTTCCCTTCTTTTATCCCTTCTCACGTCCTCGTAGTTTGATCTTCTCTCCCGCGTGTCGTTCTGTTTCTGCTTGTAATGGACATGTGAGAACCTCGAGCGGAAGTAGTCGTCTTTGGACTCTCCGGCTCTTTCCCATGCTTTCGTTGTGGGCTTTGATGGAAGGTTCTTGCGTAGTGTCTCAACGTCTTTTGTGTGGCGATCTGTGCGGAAAGCGGGGCGAATCTTGTCGAGTAAACGCGCGGATGTGCAGAAGTGTCGTGTGAGTTGGGACATGTCTGTGTTTCTTCTTCTTATGTGGTTTTATTTGAAAAGAATCAAAAAAGAAGTCGTCGTAATGGTGTCTGTTAAAGAGCCAAAAGCCAAAAATTTCATGGTTGGTGCCACACTGTGTTGGAGGCCGGGTAACCCCAGTTTTTTTTGATTATGTAAATGGCAATAAAAAGCATAATAGTATGGGATAATTCTCTTTTCATACTACGTACAGCTTATATATATTCAATCATGTCTTTATAAATCTGAATCTATCGACATCATAACATCCAGTTGTTTCATGTGTAATTTACTTATCAAACCGTGCGAAGCGTCCTTTCATCATGTGCCGCGTATATTATACAAGACTAGTAATTCACTGTGAACTGGTACGTCGACGGGTTCCGAATTACCAATATTTTGATCTCATGCAATATTTTAACACGTCTATGCAAACCAGTTTCTTTTATCGTTATCTAGGTGTCCATACCGTCCTTTCATACCTTTCATACTGCAAATATCTACTGTGAACTCGTAAGGAGCTCTTGTCAGCTTTTCATCCAGTTCGACTCCTGATAGAAAAAGGTAAGCCATCATTCCTTCCACTGAGAGTAAAGCCTTTTTTGGTATAACAATGTGCTGTCTTCTTACGTCATGTCTTTGTTGTGCCATTTGAGGGGTTTCGTAACACCACGCACCGAGGTCCTGGAGTTGTTCAAAAGTGTTTTTGAATAGTCCACTGAAGTCGTTATCAATGGCATGGCTTATCAACAAAACAGTAGTCAGGCCACTTGCATTGAACCTTGGGCATTTGAAGGTGGGAAGAATCGTATCGATTGACAACTTAGAAAGTCTCATCGTATTGTATAAGCGTCCAAGAGGGGGTCTTACTTGCAAGTTCTTCTGGCTCCACCGGAGCTCTTCACATCTGGTGAAGTCCAACAGGAGAAGTACACAATCATGTCCTCCTGTGATGTGATGGATTTGGAAGTTTTGAGAGAAGCTGAGGTCAACTCTTTTCATGTCTTCAATTGAAGTGAGGCAAGCAGGGAGTGGTTCCGTGATGGATGTATTGGCTGCATCAATCTGTACTAACTCCAAGATTCTAAGTTCATTGCTCTCCCAATCTTCGATTGGCTTAAAATTAGAGTTGCCGAGGAGAAGGGCTTTCATATATGGGAAGTGTACTCCATAAAACACCCTCAACACCTGTAGTGATCGAGCTTCAATGTTGAACATAGTTGGTTGGCGTGTTGTATACTTGGGGAAGTACACAGTCAGATGTTTTAGTCTTGGGAGCTGGAGATTGGATATATCAGTAATCTCATACAACTCCATCTCTGTCACGAACTTCAAATTACCAACTTGGTGGTTGTGGAAGTCAAAGACAGTCCTAGGAACCCCTTGTGGCCAACCACCAAACCCACACACGTTCTTATGAGGGCGGAAGAGGCTGTAGTTATGGAAGACTCTGTGATCATCCATCAAGACATTTGCACCACTCTCTTTCCAGTATATCTCTATCTTCAACCCTAAGAGTGTGTCTTCAAGCCTGCTTAAGTAATAAACGAACGATTCCTTATCCATGAAAGGAATATCTCCACCAATGACAGGACGGTTGTGTAGTCGCCGTACAGCTCCTCTCTCTATGCCATTATCGTCGATGAACTCATACAATGTAATTAGACGATCACGACGGTGTTCAAGTGGAGTGAAGTCACAGAGTCTTACCATTTTGAGCTCAGGCTTTTTGAAGAAGTAAGACTGCAGGGTAACTTCAGGTGGTAGGTCTGAGACCAGCACAAAGTCTTTCACTGCCCATGGCAAAGCAGACATGAGGAACTTGATAGAGTAGCAGTCAAGATTAAGGTATATCTGCTTCATAATCTCTTTGGGGAACCGTGAAAGGATGTCCTGGGTGGTCATTGTTGAAGGGTCGTCAGACCTGTGTGGTGTGCACTGTGTGGTCACTGGTGTGTGGTGTGTGGGTCGTGTATCCGGTAACCCCTTGCGTGGTGCAAGAGCGGGTGTTCTTTTATGAAAATGCCACTAAGTTTGCGATGTTAAATTCTCTCTGGAAACTCATCTCTGTGGATTTCTGTCTGGCCTTCATAACCCGAAGCTGGTGAATATATAATTGCTGCAAGCTACAAGGGCAGAAAAGAGTCCTTAAGAGTGTACCTACCAAAAAGTGTGCCCTCGACAAGAATAAGCGATCCCAAAAGGGAAACTAGTACTTATCTTATCAGGATCGCTCGTGTCAGATGTCTTGTGCAGCCTATTGTCCATTGTTCGATTGTTCATTGTTCGATTGTTCATTGTTCGATTGTTCGATAGTTCTCTAGATCCGGTCTCTCTGTGTGTAAGCCGCTTCATTTGGTCATGTTGATTGTTCCTGACAGTGGTTTGGTACACAGGGCGCAGGCTGATGCGACTATGAAGTTGGCGACTGGCGAGATCTCCCAGCCATGGTGCCACGGTTGAGAGGGAGGTACGGAAAATCTCTGCTTGACGACGTTCAGCTTCTATGGCTATGAAATGCTTGAAGGTATTGTTTGATCAGAGCGCATCTCTAGTCCATCCCGTTCTGGACAGATCTCCTAAATCTCTCAAAGTCTTGCCCCGCTTTCCCAAATCGGGTCATCAGGCCGGTGGGCACTGGGCACTGGGCACGTACTTCGGTCGATGGCGCCGCTCCCCCTGCATAGCAATTCAAAATAGAGACACGCCACCTCACAATTGAAGTCTTCTGTTCAACTTCCTCACAAGGCATTGGCAGCTCAAACAGCACAACCAACACAAGTATGAGCAAGAGAGACGATAAGATAAACGCTGTGGTGGGTACAGCCGTCAAGAAGGCCTCCAACGACGTCCTCCCAAAGGATCAGGATGTCCAAAGAACTCCTGTCATCAACCCGCGTGATCAGGGGGCCAAGAAGGAAGGAGCTGCCGCTGCCACTGCCACTGCCACTGCCAATCCCATTGACGAACATGGTGGCGAAGAGAATGACGGATTTGACAAAGGAAACGCTACAGATGGCAAGGAAGCCACTGACGGCATTGCCGCCGTTGAACACGCCCAAGGTCAAACAGCCGACATTGGAGAGGGTGAAGATGATGAGAAAGAGAACGTTGCTGTTGGAATTGGTGGTACTAATGCACTTCAAGGAGACGCTCAAGTTGCACTCCAAGGTATTCTTGACCAAGAACAAGACTTTATGGCTGCTCTTGGTGAAGGTTTCGGTGAAGATGGCCATGACCATGACCATGACATTGAGGGCATTGAAGGCAATGAAGTTGGTGGTGCTCTCGTTCCAGTTGCTCTCGTTCCAGCTGCTCTCCATCAAGTTGCCCCAGTTGCTGCCCCAGTTGTTGCCCCAGTTGTTGCCCCAGTTCCTCCTGAGATCCCAGCATTTGAACCTGAGGCTGTTCAGAATCCAGCGCTTGGTGGTGGTATTGAAGAGGTGGTGTTGAGAACGACCAGAATCTTGAAGCTGCTGCTCCACATGTCCCACAGGCTCCACAGGCTCCACAGGCTCCACAGGCTCCACAGCAAGGTGCACAAGAAGGACAGGAGGCACAAGCACAGGCACAGGAGGCTGCTGGCGACGACGACGATGGCGACGACGGTGCAGATGCCCCTCAAGAGCCTCAGCAGAACATTGATATCCCAGATGCTCGTATGATTCCAGAGGATCCAGGTAACAACATTGAAGAGCCTGTTGATGGTGTTATTGGTGCTCCTACCCGTGAAGGTATTGCTGAGATCATTCCAAACCGTGCTGCTCTTGATGACCCAAACTTGGACCAGAACGACTTGGCCGCTGTTGAGGAAGAAGATGAGTCCCAGATTTCTTCTAGAGAGGGTTCCGTTGGTGCTGGAGACCAAGTTGACACCACTGGATCCAAGTCCAGAGATGACTCCGAAGATCTTTTCGAGCAAGAAGGAGACGTTAGATCTTTGAGAAAGGTCAAATTGTCCATCTTAATGAAACCTGATCATGGGACTAAGTACGCCCAGAAGAAGGTGTTGAACGACTCATCTGCTAACAGAGTTACCAAATCTAAAAACTCACAGGGAAGTGAGCACAGTTCAGACCGTGTTCCGTTCCCAAGCAGTGACTCCATTGCTCCAGGTGGTGATGGTGACATTGATCCTTGAGTTCTGTGGGTCTTTCATGAGGCTTCTTGGTACCTGATTCTTGTACTTCTGGGTGTCTTTGTCTTATGAGAAGTTTTTCTCTCTTCTCTCCCTTAACCTCTCTTCTTTTTTGCACATGATTTGGCCAACTGGATTGGCCATCTCTTCACTTCTTTGCTTACATGTTTATCCACACGCTTGCTTATTTAATATTTAATATGATCATGATGCTTGATTCCACCATTTGTAGGCAATTGAAGTGGAAAGAAAGAGAGAGAGAAGCAGCGCTATGTGCTATGCATATACACACCCAAAGGGGAAATAAGCGCGACACCAGTGCGGGGCTCCCACCACAACAACATACCGCGGTATAAAAGAGAGGCAAAAACCAGACACAGAACAACTTGCAATTGCACGCAAACACAGCAAGAAACACGCAAACAAAGATGTCTTTACCGCTGCCAAAAGAGGCGACTGGGCTCCGCGACGTCATCGACCAGCTGCCGTTCCCCTTCGAGCAGACGGACCACTCGGTTGCTGTGCCGGGCACCGAGACGAAGGACTTCTCGCCTGTCTTCCGCAATGGATTGCTGAAAGGTAAGCCGCCAGTCGGGTATCTCCACGAGCAGTTTGAGACGTTCTATCATCTCTTCGAAGCGTCGAGAAAGATCCACGCACAGAACAACTCCATCGGTTACAGAGTGTGGGACGAGAAGGACAACAAGTTTGAAGATGCCTACACTTGGGAGTCCTATGAGCAGCTGGCTTTGAAGAGAACCGACGCCGGCGCCGGCTTCTTGCACCTTGTTGAGAAGTACGCACCAGAGGCTGACATTGACTCCTTCATCCTGACGCTCTTCTCTGCTAACAAGCCAGAGTGGATCATTGCCGACCTGGCGTGCCACGCTTACTCCGTTGCAAACACCCCACTGTACGACACGTTGGGCCCACAGTCCACAGAGTACATCTTGAAGCTTACCGAGTCGCCACTGATCTTCCTGTCCAAGAACAAGATCTCCAAAGTGTTCGATGTCCACTCTCCTTTCTTGAAGATCATGGTCTCCATTGAAGAACTGACCAGTGATGACGAGGAGCTGGTCAAGACGGCCCAGGACAAAGGCATCCACTTGATTGACTTCAAAGAACTGCTTCAAATTGGTGCTTCCAATCCACGTTCACACATCGTCCCAACCCCAGACACTTTATACACCATCTCATTCACCTCCGGTACGACTGGTATCCCAAAAGGTGTTGAGTTGAAGCATTCCCACATCGCCGCTGCTGCTACTTTCCTCTTTGCCCATGTGACCTTCCCACACAACCCCGTGTCGTTGGTCTTCTTGCCATTAGCACACGTTTACGAGAGATTTAAAATCGTCTATGAGTTGAGTGAAGGTGGAGCCATTGGATTCCCACACAACCCTGAGAACCCACGTTCGTTCATGGATGATATCAAGATCTTGAAACCTACTCACATGTCCTCTGTTCCAAGACTCTACAACAGAATTGAGAGTGGATTGAAGGATAAGATTAAGAACATGCCTGGTTTGAAAGGGTATCTGGTGAGATTTGCCGTTCAGTACAAGTTGACACATGACGATGACCTGTTGTTGAGTATCTTACAACCTTTGGTCTTGGATAAGATCAAGTCTGTTGTTGGATTTGATAACTTGGACTTCTTGATCTCTGGTGGTTCTCCATTGGCTGGTGACTCCATTGTCTATTTGAGAAAAGTGTTGAACTGTGGCTTTTACCAAGGTTATGGTTCTTCTGAGACGTTTGGTGGTATTGCCATTTCTACCAAGTACGCTAAAGATGCTACAAGAACAGGTGCCATTGGTGTCACTAATGAGTTCAAACTACGTAACATCCCAGATATGAACTACACTTATCCATTGAACAGAAGTGGTGAATTGTTGTTGAGAGGACCACAGATCTTTGACACTTATTACAAGAACCCTGAGGCCACTGCTGAGTCTGTTGATTCCGAAGGTTGGTTCTCTACTGGTGACATTGCCCAGATTGATGAAGATGGTTGTATTGCTATTGTTGACCGTGTTAAGAACTTCTTCAAGTTGTCACAAGGTGAATACATTGCAGCTGAGAAGATTGAGAATGCTTATATGGCCAATAACCCATTCATTAACCAGATCTTTGTCTATGGTAACAGTTTTGAGAGTTATTTGATTGGTATTGTTGGTGTTGAGGAGGCCGTGTTGTTGAAGTTGGCACAGGAGAAGTACGGTAAGATCTCTACCCATGAGCAGTTACTGCTTCAATTGAATGACAAAGAGTTCAGACAGTTTGTGTTGAAGCAGTTGAATGGTAACGTTGGGCACTGTGGTCTTCTTGGATTTGAAAAGATCAAGAATGTTTACTTGGGCATTGAACCGTTCCACGTTAACGATGAGACTATCACTCCTACTTTCAAACTCAAGAGACCAAATGCTCAGAAGCACTTCCAGAAGGAGATCGATGCTATGTATGCTGAAGGTGGTATTTAGATATTCTGTTTTTATGTATTTGCTCAGAACTTTGGAATGACGAGAATCAGTAGTAAACATATCAAGAACATAGCAATGGACCCACCAACGACATAGAGGAAGTCCTTCCAACCCATAGTATCAATCGTTTTGGATAAGTTGATAGTGGTCTTCTTTAACTTATCACCAGTGACTTGTAATCCTTTCTCAGCTGCTTTTAACACGTCTTGGTCTTGATTCAACCTATGTTGGAAGGCATCAGCACCTTCTCTTATACCTTTAACGAAACCAGACATCTGTTGTAGTATATTCTCTTGCAATTGCTCCTCACTCTGGATCTCATCGTCAAACGACTGTTCTTTGTGTGTGTGGCCTTGTACGAGTCTTTGGCATAGTTGTGATAGGTTCTCATCTTCTTCAATTGCCTCAATGGTCTCAATGTCCTGTTCAATGCCATCAATGGAGTGTAAGTCAACCGAGAGACGGCGGTGTTTCTTCTTCTCTTCCTGTTCCTGTGTGTGTTCCAAGTGTATCACATTAGGCAACTCCAACGTATCGATCAAATCGCAGTACTCGGCTAACGCCTGTTTGAGATCACTGCTCATGTGTTGACGAATGTACCGGCTTGTTCTTCTGTGTTGCGAGCATAGCAACGTGTTGTGGAAGGCTGTGGCGTCGCTCTGTGGCTCTGAAACCTGTGTTCTGAGTGTCTGGCACTGTCTCTGTATGAACTCCTGTGTGACCTGCATCTCTTATCCTTATACTGGTTAATTGTACTGTCATTGTACTGTAGTGCTATGTTTACGAAGCCCTGAGCTCTGAGCCACGTCTCTGTATACATATGAATTCGCGAACACCCGCACACCACCCAGCAAGCCACATACAAATTTTTCACCTTCTGCTCCGTTTCCTCTTCTGTGCACATTCTTTACAAAACCACGGACTTTTCCACTATAATTGTGTGGTGTTTTGCTCATAGACACTTCACTCGGCGGTGTTGTCCCAGAGATACAATGCAGTTTTCGCTAACCGCAACTACTTTCCATAGGTTGTCGTTTGATAGTAGACTAGCAGACATATAATACTTTACCTTTGATAGCTGTATAGAGGCTCCGGCCTTTGACGTTTGTGTATATACAATAGAAGACACTCTATTTGATGATTACAGAAGGCAGTAGACTCATTTGATTGTACCGTTGATTCCATTCGGTCCTGGTTATTGCAGGTGTTCCATAAGTTTCATAGTTTAAGTCGGAACTCAACATACACACGTGACACGGGCCGGAACTCGCTCCACCACCAAAATCACCACTGTTTACCTTTCATTAGCCGCCAACAGCTCATAAATACACCTCTAAACACACCAAAAACACGGTGCTTTGGGTGCTTTGAACGGATACAGAGGTTGTTAAGATGTCCTACTCCCAGATCTCAGTCGACGAGGCCGACGCCGTTGTCCTCCAGGAGTCGCTCGCCAAAACACGCACGTTGATCTCGCAAATATCACACTCTTTGAACAGAATCACAGAGTCAACGACCAAATCCGGGCGTCTTCTCTCCCCGATTGTGGACAAGAACAGGCAATTGGCCGTGTTCAAGAAGAACGTCGATGACTCCTTGATGGCGGTGTCGAATGTCCAGGGAATCGCCAGTGAAGCGGCGATGTACGAGTCCAAGTTGGCACAGCCGCTACAGAACATCAAGCAGTACATCACCACCATCCACAAGGCAGAGGACATCGTCGAGCGGTTGCAGGACAACGAGAACGAGTACAAGGGTATCTTGGAGAACTTGACGATGACGATCAAAGACAGCGAGTTCAAGCTCCAACAGCAGTTCAGAGAACTCATGAAATCGTCCGCTTTTGACCCAATGCTATTCATCAACGACAAGAAACCTTTCCCATACTTGGAAGACGCCAAGATCAAGGACATGGCACACATAGTCACATACTTCACTGTGAACGACACACCAATTGACCAACTATACACTGACAACAGATCACGTGTCATCAAGGACTCTCTTGCCTTCATTGCCCCATTCACACAACACGTCAAGAAGAATGATAAAGTTCCATATGAGAAGGGAAGTAACGGTATCACCAACTACACAGAGGCACTCATTGGATTCATCTATAACGAATATGCCCTTTTGGAAGACATCTTCAGAGATGAGCAACAGATTGTCCCATGCTTTGCTGCTATGATGACACCACAGATTGATTCATACATCCAGATCATCAACGGTATCTTGTCCTCGATACAACGCTCATTACCCAACGATGGATTACTCGTGTTTGAACTCATTGATAACATTGTCAAACTACAGAAAGAACTCGAACCCAAGATGTCAGTTGAATCCTTGAACAAAGTCTTGGCCAACTGTCGTGCTTTGGCACGTACTCTTTTCAAAGAACTCTTGAACTTCACAGAACAAAGAATCAAGAACTTGTCCACATTACCACAAGACAATGGTGTCTCGGAGGCAACCGTCGAGATCATGTCCAAAGTTCGCAAATTCGCAGAGTATAAAGATGGTACCATAAGTGTTATGAAAGGTTTGAAAGCAGGTTCATGGATCCCACAACCAAAACCTCAATGGTTAACGAAATTCTCGAGTGTTAGTCAAACTGTTGTTGTTGATGAAACAAACCCATTGGAATTGTTATCTGCTTTCTATTTGGATGTCATTGATGCATTGATTGTTAGTTTGGAAATCAAAGCTACACAGTTGATGAAGAAGAAACAACAGATGGGATTCTTACTCATTACGAACATTACATTGGTGGAACAGATCATATCAAGAAGTGAATTGCAGAAAATCATTGATATCAATGGTCAAGCCCGTTTGGAAAAATTGAAGAAAAGAGCATTGAACATGTTCTTGACTGGATGGAAACAATTGGCTTCGTATCTACTTGACGTTAACGTTGTTGGTAAGATGACTTCCAAAGACAGAGAATTGATTAAAGACAAGTTCAGGAACTTCAATGCGGAGTTTGATGAATTGGTGAAACAGCATAAACAGTACAACATCACTGATCCGTCATTGAAGAAATACTTATCCAAGGAGATCTCATTCATCGTCCCATTGTACCACAGGTTCTATGCCAAGCATTCAAGTGGTGACTTTACTAAGAACATTGACAAGTACATCAAGTACAACGACAAACAGTTTGACAAGGTCATTGCATCGTTGGGTTGATATGATTACAAACACATACGGAAATAGCGCTTGAGGGTATAACATACGGAAATAGCGCTGGGAGATGTATATGCGTAAGTGCGGAGTTTGCGGGGTGTTCACATGTTCACATCTCAATATAAAAAGACCAATGTTTCCACAATTGTTGTAAACCCCATCCCATGATCTTTATCATACAAGCCAACAATTAATACAACAATATGCCAGCATTCTCTCTCAAAGATGTCTCCGTCGACGGTCTCGGACTCATGACGATGACCACAAGACCCGGTGCACAACTGTCCAAAGACATTGCCTTTGCCACCATGAACAGAGCCATTGACAAGAACTTACCACAAAAGACCCTGTTCAACGCCGGAGAGTTCTATGGCCAGGACTATTTGAACTTGGTGTACGTCCAGGAGTTCTTCCAACAGTTCCCAGAACGGAGAAAGAACGTTGTTGTTTCAGTCAAAGGTTGTGTCAAACTCCCACACTTCGCCATCGAGGCACACAGACAGGGAATCACAGAGTCGTTGAACAACACGCTGAAGTACATCCCTGATTTGGATATCTTTGAGCCGGCAAGATTGGACCCAGACACCCCGGATTACACAGACGTTGTTGCCACGTTGGACGAAGCCGTTGATGCTGGGAAGATCAAGGCGTACACTTACTCCGAAGTGAGTGGCTCCACACTCAGAACACTGACACAGTTGGCCAAACACAAACCTGTTGGTGTCGAGATGGAGTACTCTCTCATGAGTAGAGAGATCTTGACTGACACTGGACTCGTCGAAGCTGCTGGTGAGCTGGAGATCCCTATCATCGTCTACAGTCCAATTGGTCGTGGGTTGCTGTCTGGTACGATCTTGTCCAAGGAGGACATTGACCCTACTGATCCTCGTAATAGATTTGACCGTTTCAGTGCTGAGAGTATTGATCATAACAAGGAGATATTCATTGCTGTTAACGCTATTGCTAAGAAGAAAGGTGTCACTGCTGCCCAGTTGGCCATTGCTTGGGTCAAGTATCATTCAGAGAAGACTGTTCATGGTGTCAACTTCCCCAGGTTGATTCCAATCCCATCCTGTTCCTCTGTTGAAAGGGTTGAGGAGAACTTTGCAGATGTTTCTTTGACTACAGAAGAGTTTGATTCTATTGAGTCTGTCATTGATAAGCATACGGTTATAGGAGAGAGATATCCAGCTATGCTGGCCAAATATTTGAACGTTTAAACAATTGTATATACATATGTCTATTTACTGGAACTCGAAAGTAGGCCCGACAACGTATCGGTAGTACTTCTTGTACAAAGGACAACCAAAAACCTTTCCATCTGATGCCATGTCTTCAATGGTATCCTCGTCAAGTTGTTGCAAACGAAGCATCTCTCTGCGGTTAACAACATGACACTCTGAACTGGCGCCGAGTTGCTTATAAGAGATACTTGGGATGTCGCAGATCGGTGAATTGTATTGGAAGTACTTGAGTTTGGTGAACTCGACATTCGACTCAACTCTTGTGCTGGTGCCGACGGAAAGGATCACCAGTTCACGACAATTGGTGAATCGAAGTGTACTGAACTGGGATCCACTGAACTTCTCCAATTGTGGGAAGTCAACGATCTCCCAATTGGAAGGAGACCCGGACACGTCAATGCTCATCTGTTGGAGCTTTGGAGCGGTGATGTTCAAACTCTGGTCGTTGTCCCTGTGGTAGTAGTTCACACCCATGATCTCTAATGAGTGGAGTCTTGGGAAATTATGAGAGGAGTGTAATGACTTTAAACAGTGCTTAGGGATCTTCATGGTCACGAGGTTGTCATTACAGAAGGAATCCATTTCAGACCAGGGACCTATTTCTGCTCCCAATGGTACGGATGTCATCCCACTCAGAGTCTCCGAGATGTTGAGCCCCAAGGAGTAAAGCTCTTGGTATTGGTAGAACAACTGGTTTAAGTTCCCAACTGTGCTTTCTGTTGAGATGGTGAGATAGTGTAGGTGTGGTGCTATGATCATTGGGTATCTGTGGCTAACGTCGTCGACGTGGAGGTTGGTCAGGTTGATAAACATGATATCATCGAATTGGTTCTCTTTTAAGTAGAAATCTTTATAAGAGTACCAGAACTCTGAGACTGTGGTCATTTTATTGAATGAGTTTGGGATCCTCTGGAGCTTCAAAGTGTTCTCGTAAGGGTCATAGTCTTCGTCAACCTGGTACTCTTCAATGTCGTCTTCTTGATCGGAGAAGGTGACATCTGCAAGTGATCCATTGCTTTCTTCAAAGGCTTCGAGGATGCCTGCGAAGAGGCCTGACATGTTTACTAGATCTGTTGGTTGGACAACCATGTATAGATCTCATGGTTTTCATATTGGTGCTCCCTGATCCCCTTTTTATAGTACATGGATAACCTCTCGCCACGAATATCTGACCGGACAGATAGCCACATAAAATCTCTCAAAAAAAAAGCATACGTCTTATAGCATATACACATTCGTACCTTCAATAGCACCAGGTTCCGGTATTTTCATACTGTATTTGCCATCTTTGGGTGGATCCGGTTTAAACTCCTTGTCATCAAACGTACACACCGGTTTGATGGTAGCCATCTCCTCATCTGTTCCAATCTCGTTGACAACGATTTTACAACCTGGTGGAGTGTCAAACATATGTTTCCGCTGGAAGAGCATCGTTATGTAGTCCAAGTACTTGAGTCTCGGTAAACTTGTAGTCGACCTCATCTCAGTGGTGAACCCTTCGCCTGTGTATACGATCCTCTCCAAAAAGGGAAGGTTTGTCAGTGTGATGTCGTACAAGGAGCCATAGAGATCCTTCAACTGTGGGAAGTCGGCAATGGTCCACCGTCCTGGGCCACTGACACTCAGGTATATCTGTTCCAAGTTCGCTGCGTTGAACTGGATCACAGCGCCTTGTTCCTTCATGCTGGCGCCCGTGTCGACCTCGAGACGTTTCAACGCTGGGAAAGAGCACGTTGTCAGTGGTGGTAAGCCTGTGTATCCAATGCTCAGCAGCTTCAATTTGGGGAATGAGAGCTCCATGTCTGTCCAGGGGCCGTGCTCTGTGCCCAGTTTGCCTGCTTTACACGGGATCGTGTCCTGGAACTCCTCGTACACGGTGATGATCATGGCTTTGAGCGTCGGGTACTGGTACGCCAGCTGCTTGAGACTGGCCGGCGCTTGTTTGGACATGAACGTGAGCTCTTTCACTCTGGGCAGCTTCCACTGCGGGAACCGGTCGTCGATGTCGATGAGACTCAGCTTGTTGAGTTTGGGGAACGTGAGGGCCATGTTCCACGCTCCAGGCCCGTGCTCGATCTCGGCTCTGTTGACGGTGAGCCAGGAGATATTGTCGAACCAGGACGCCGGGGCATCGTACGCGGTGAGGAACACGGAGCCCGGGATGTACAGCTGGTCGGCCTCTTCCTGTTCTTCTGCCATTGGTGTATGGGTGTTGGTGGTGTTTACATAGCAGGGTGTGTACCTGTTTAGATCATGATATCATGGTCATGGTGTTTTTTTGTTGAGGGACACGCATTTATGTATGGGGAGCAAATATCTACATCTCTACTCTATATTTACAAAACAAAGCATCAGATTGGAGCACAGCTCACAACTTACACAGAGCATCGGATAGTTAAGCCTCAATGCCAATGACACCGCAGGCTGGTCTGCCACCAGCGTTACCGGTCTTCAACGAGTCTGGGTGGCCACCCTTTCCCAAGTCGTCGACACCGCCGTGGACGACAACGGTTCTGCCCAAAATGGAGGTAGGGCCGATCAACTTGACGAGCTTGTCGGAGATGGAGCCAGCAGCGACACCAGAGGCGTCGGTCTTGACGTTACCGAGGTCACCAACGTGTCTGACTTCGTCGACTGGGGCGCCGTGGGTGTTGCCGAATGGGTTGAAGTGTGGGCCGGCAGAAGTACAGCCGTTGGTGTTGTCACCGAACTCGTGGATGTGGAAACCACGCTCAGCGTTGGCGTCGTTGCCGGTGATGTTGTAGGTGATTGTGGTTGGCTCGTTCTCAGAGGCCTGTTCGAAGTGGACGGTTCCGGAGACACCAGCGTCTCCACGCAAAACAGCAACTTATGAATGTTAGTATGTGGTCTTGTTATCAATTGGTGGTAATTGTGTGTAATTGAGTGTAATTGTGTGTCAATTGAGGGTAAAAGGGTGCCAATTGATGCTATAAGATCAGCTCTAGAACACCGGAGTACACTCCGAAAGCACAAAGAACACCCTTTTGAGCCCAAAAAAAGAGCACACACGTCACCCAATTGCCAGTGATCCAATTCCGTCATCAGTTAACTCACCAGCTTTAACCATTTTCAAGTAATTCACAAAATGTATTGTCAGAAAGAACTCCTACAAAAGTGTGGCTCCCTAGACGTTTGCGGTGGGAAGTTGCTGCTTATAAATGTTGGAGTCATGAAGGCCGGGTGACCCCTGATTCGGCCCGGGCTGCGGCGCTGATTGGCCCGTTGTTTGTATGTGTCGGGGTTGGAATTATGAGGGAAAGGAGTCTGTTTCTGGTTTGTTTGGTGTGTTTATTGGGATCAGAGGGCAAACAATGGCCAGATACGAGCCTTAAGCTGCCCAGATCCGACAATAGTGAGTTAATATGCTCACAACGAGCAAGTTTTTATGGCGGTGTGTGTGTACCGAGTGTGGGCCTTGGGCCTTATACAGAGTGTGGAGTGGAGAGCATGGAGTTGTGAGCCTATTTAACAATTGCATACATTCATATGCCACTGTTCTCTTACTTCTTACCCATAGTTCATACCATAAGTGGTAGCCCTAAGACATAGGCATATATGTCGCTACGCCTTCCCGATTGAGACATAGGCTATAAAGTCTTCCCTTTTCCCATATAAATACATAAATAGATCTTAAATAGATCGTAAATAGCTCTCAAACAGCATCCATGTCAGGGTACAAGTTCATGATACTCTTGACGAGTCTGATGAGGTCCTTCGTTGGTGTGTCGACGTCCGGGTACACCTGGTGCTTTATCAGAAGTGTTAGTATATGATCCGTAGATGATCAGAAGATATGAAAAACAGATGTACATACTCTCGACAGGTACTTAAACAGCTGCTCTTTCGTCCATTTGTCCACTCTGGCAATCTCTTCTGGACTCTTTGGCTCAATGGCCCTCGGTGGTAGTGGCTGTAATAGCAAGTACAACGCTGACGAGACAACGAGGCCAGAGAAGATCCACGCGCCCCATTTCTGCGGTCTGTGGAAGAGTCTGTTGAGGAAGGACATTGGTGTGTTGTAGTTGTGTGTTGTACGGTTGCAGTTGAAGTGTAAATGGTCGAAGATTCAATGCAAATGCCAATCTTTGTGGGTGTGGCGTTCGGTTGTTGATGCAACGCCACAGGGACTTGAGTCTATGCATGTCCAGTCTCTGGTCTAGTCTCGTGGGTCTCATGAGTCCGCACCGGACTTTCCGGGGTGTAATTTGTAAATCGAGCAAAAACCAGATCTTCTTTGTTCTTTGCCTCATCTCTTGGTCTATTAACCTCATATCCTTACCACAAACATATAACATGAAGTTCCTGGTACATCTCCTTCTCCTCATACACATCACATGGGCCTACCAGACATACAAGGGCGTCATTGTCGGTGAGGACACAACCTTTGAACAGATCATACGTACAAAGGGCAAGTATACGTTTGTCAACTTCTACTCAGAGACGTGTGAACATTGTCAAGCCCTCGGTCCACGTTATGAAGCGTTGGCGACTGCTTTCAATGGGACATTGGTACAGATCGCACAGATCGAGGCAAGAAAGAACAGACGTGTAAGAAATGAGTATGGAATCATGGGTTTCCCCGTGTTGAGACTTTATTACTTTGATGGAACTCATGTTGATTCGTATTCAAACCAGGAGAGAACAACGGAACAGTTGGCACAGTTCTTGACTGCACGTACTGGTGTCAGTCCTCGTTGGCCAGAGTCTAAAGTCACTGAGTTGTCATCATCTGATGACGTTGATGCCGTTATTGCTGAGAACAAGGGAAGAGTCGTCATTGGATTCACTGCTCCGTGGTTAACATCATGGACTGATCGTTTCAATGAGTATGAGAGATTGGCTACGAAGTTCAACGATGTCAAGTTCTATAAGTTGGACGCTACAGCTGAACAAACGGCAGAGATTGTGTCCAAGTATAGAATCAGTGTCTTCCCAACGTTGCTTTACTTTGACTCAAGTGATTCCCCTAAGTTCCGTATCTTGGAAGAATCTTCAGCATCTGAAAATAGAATGTCCATGTTCTTAAAGTCTGAGATTGGTGATGATTATGACGATTTGGACGATTTGAAAGAGGAAAAGTCTGCTGGTGCCGGTGATGACGGGGAGAAGAAACCAACTTACGGCTTCAACAAGAACCGTGTTGCCCCTGACACTGAAGAGGACGATGAAGAGAGATGGAAGAAGCTGAGAGAGCTGTGAATATATGTGTTTTACTACCAAGTACTAGTAGTACCTAATAAAATGACAGATACACGTGTCAGTAGTATATGTGCCCCTACCATTCGCGAAAGTCTAGGCTTTTGAGGATGTTTGTTGTTTAACACGTCAACAACAAGGAAGAGTTGTACGAAAGACACACACAAAACACACACAATTGAAGGTTAATTCCATACAAAGATGATGAATATCTTCCGAATGGCAGGAGATGTGTCTCACCTGGCGTCCATCGTCATCCTCATCCACCAGATCAACTTGACACGCTCCATCCAAGGTATCTCTTTCAAGACCCAGGGTTTATACGCATTGGTGTTTGTTACCCGTTATTTGGATCTGTTATTCAGATGGGTTTCACTCTACAACTCATGCATGAAGTTCTTCTTCATCGCTTCATCCGTCTACATCCTTTACTTGATGAAGAACAAGTATCGTACTTCTGAGACTTCCAAGATTGACACTTTTAAAGTTGAATACTTGCTTGGTGGTTCTTTACTCATGGCATTGATCACAACGTATGACTACTCATTCACAGAGATCTTGTGGACGTTCTCATTGTGGTTGGAGTCAGTTGCCATCTTGCCACAGTTGTTCATCTTACAACGTACTGGTGAGGCCAAGACGATCACTACTCATTACATCTTTGCCCTTGGTATTTACAGAGCTCTTTATATCCCAAATTGGGTCTACAGATACCTCAGTGAGGGAAGATTTGATTGGGTTGCTGTGCTGGCTGGTCTTGTGCAAACGGTGCTTTACTCTGACTTCTTCTACATCTATTACACAAGGGTCATGAAGGGTTTGAACTTTGAGTTGCCTGTTTGATCTATTGAACTATTCATTGGATCATTATGAGAGAGGAGAAAGAGAATATAAGAGAAGAAGGTAAAAGATGAAGATAAAAGTACTACAAATGCAGGTAATTTCGGATGGTTGTATACTATTGCTTGTAGTCTGTAGGCCTAGAAACGAGCTTGGAATTGGAGTCTGGTACCAAAACAGCCAACAATTCGAGCATATTAACAGTATCATCAACTCCAGAACACAGAATACAGACCCCACACACACCCCACACACTTCACAAGCCACAGATTTAAGCGCAAATTGCAAACACAGACCTCAAAGCTGTCAAACGTTGCGCCGGAACGTGCCCGAACCCCCGGCAAAGTGCTTCCGGCTGCCGAGGAACGAAAGTTGGCGAGTGCGAAACCCCAGAAAGGAGTCAAAGTTATAGGCTCACGCAACGAAAGAAAAGTTCCATACCCCCTGTACCGTGTCAACCAGCTGGGCGCTTAGCACACGCACGACACGCACACATAGCCCTGGTTCACAGCTCCCTGCCAGCGAAAGAAGCACCACAGCCGCCCATCGCATCGCCCTACAACACACCCATCACCGCCTCTTATCGCACCTGCCAGGCCATGGACACGCTCTTCCCAGCAGACAGGCGGCTCGAGATCACGGCGGACACGCGGCCCTTGACACAGACGGGCTCCTTGGCTGTCTACGTTCAACTTGCCGAGGACCGGCTCTTTGTGCAAGGATTCGACGACAACGAGAGAGTCGGCCGCCCGCCTACGCTTCTTCGTGGCTCGCTTGTTCTCCGGGTGCTCAAGCCCACGAGAATAAAGAGCGTGGCGCTGACCTTCACGGGACACGCACGCACCGAGTGGCCAGAGGGAATCCCGCCAAAGAGGTCCGACTTCTTCGAGGAGAACGTCTTGCTAAGCCACACCTGGCCGTTCTTCACCTCGGGCACAGGCGCGTACAGTGGAGCAGACCTCGTCAAGTCGCCGTCGAATGCCCTGTTGCCGGTGCTCAGTAACGGCTCTTCCTCATTTGCACACGAGGAGATGAGCTCACTGAGTCTCGATACACTGATGGGGGCCGCCTCCCGCTCACCTATGCCTTCGAACCCACTCGCTTTGCTCAAACGTGTTGCATCGCCATCGCCAGAGCGCTCAAGACGACGCTCAGCATCGGTCTTCTCCATGGAATCGCAGACAACGACAACGAACAACAACAGCGGCGAGTACGTCTTCCAGCCCGGAGACTACATCTACAACTTTGAACACCCGGTGCCGGCCTCGATCCCTGAGAGCATCGACGCTACGTTTGGTACGGTGAACTACCACTTGGAAGTGCTCATCGAGCGTTATGGTGCCTTCAAGTCAAACATCAACACAAAGATGCCGATCCACATTGTCAGATCCCAGAGTGATGACTCCGTGGAAGACTCGGAACCAATTGCCATATCTCGTGATTGGGAAGACCAGCTCCACTACGACATCATCATCGCCTCGAAAGCAATGGTGCTCAACGCATACATCCCCATCGCATTCAAACTCATCCCACTCGATAAGATCAAGTTGCACAGAATCAGAATCTACATCACAGAAAGCATGGAGTATTACTGCCGTAACAAGAAGGTCCACCGTATGCAACCAACGAAGAAGTTCTTATTACTGGAACATAAGGCTCCACCTCCACCAGATTTACCCGCAGATGCTGATGCCAAAGCGAAGAAGATGGGTAATTTACTCACCTCAGATGGATATGACCTCACTGCTAAAGAATTTGAGTTCCAAGTCTATGTCCCAGAGAAATTGAACACAGTACAAAAACTTCATCCAAATACTTCATACCAAAACATCAAGATACATCATTGGATCAAGATCTGTTTACGTCTGTCAAGGATAATCGATGGCAAACCAAAACATTACGAGATCAGCATCGATTCTCCAATCCATATCTTACATCAACTGTGTTCACATGCAAACACTTTACTCCCAGCTTATGGACAACAAGAAATTGACCCATCCCTTCAAAACCATCAATCAAACATCTATTTCCCAATGGACGTTATTGGATCTCCACCACAGTCTCCTGAAGTTGAAGCATTTGATCATACTCCACATCACAGTCTTTATTTGGCCCTTGGTCGTGATGATTCAGATCGTGGTCGTCGTCAACGTTCCAATTCCGCTTTGAATCACTCTTTGCCAAATTTCGAATCTACACTCTCTGCAAACATTTACAAACCGGATAACTTGGAGATTGAACTCACATCGCCACAAGCTGTACCGTTATCTCCAATGCTGTCACCACAACCATTTGCTCTGGAAGATATGACTATTGCACCTCCACCATTTGAATCTCTGGTTCCTCCACCTTTGCTCAAAGGACCTTCTGCTCACTCTTCAATTGGAATCGATGCCATCATGGATGCTGGTTCTCCACCATTGGATCCACCAAACTATGAAGAACTGATGAAGAAAGAATCAGGTGCCAAACTCTTTGAACCTGAAGCTCCAGATATCACACTGACAAGAGCGTCGGAATCTCCAGAGAGTAATAAAGGTGATCCAGGTGATTTGGGTGATGATTTCCAATTCACAGGCACGTCTCCAATCATGCCAGAAGGTGTTATGAGAGCAACGAGTCCAGAGAGACAAAGAGCAAGGGCAATGGAAAGATCTGCTCATGCTTCTCCAAGAGTGTCTCTGGATCTGAATAGAAGTGATTTGACTCTGAGCATGGCTCATAGTCATCAGAATGATATCGATGCTGTCTTGCATCAAGAGAGTGAAGATGAAGATGAGGAAGACCTTTCAGAACAGAGATCAAGATTCAGTTCAACATCTTCATTGTCCCCATCAAGACCTTCTGGTTATGACACTGAACTCACAGACATGCAACCACTTCTCCACACCACAACAACAACAGAAGAGTCTCCATTTGGTCCTTATTCATCAAGATGGGAAAGTAGAGAATCTCTTGCAAGACGTGAATCTGCCTCTGTTGACATCACCGCCTTGTATCAAAGCAACATTCCATCATTCAGTCGGACATCCATCTTTGAACCATCATCTGCTTTCAACAACGGAATGGCTGCTAGAAATCCATCATTCGACGCTGTTATCAAGAGACCTTCTATGGATTCTCGTCGTGGGTCTGCTATTGGCGCTTTACCAATAATGGCTGCTCTGAGTGGTGAACAGACGATTGATGAAGAGAATGAAAGTGTAAAGACAAAGAGTGAGGAGAGTTCTATTAAGGATAACCAGTCGAGTCATTCGACGTTGACAAGTGCAAATGAGGAACAAGGCACTACGGTGCATCAGAAGAAGGAGGTGTTGATCCATATGCCTGATCAAATTTATGAACAGGCGTCTCAGTAAGACATGCTCAATTATTTATAAGGGTAATACATCATTATATATGAACTCACTGTAAGCTCATAAGCCAAGCCAGTAGAAGCTCTTTATAACCTGGAAGGTCTCAATGAGTTCAATGTCATCAGATGAGGCACCAACTTGGACGGAGTACTCACCAGATTGAACGTGCCACTTGTCTTCCCATTCATCAAAGTATGACACTGAATCCTTTAATGATAACTCCATGGAAACGGTCTTCTTCTCACCAGGTCTCAGCGACACTTTCTCAAACTCCTTCAGCTCTTTGACTGGTCTGATAACGTCGGATAATGTCTTGGAGATGTACACTTGAACGACTTCTTGACCTGCAATGAAGCCTGTGTTCTCAACATCAACAGAGACAGAGATCTTTCCACTATCTTCATGAACGGACACCATCAACTCAGAGAACTTGAAGGTGGTATAGGACAACCCATAGCCGAATGGGAACATCACCTGTCTCTGTAACTTCTCATAGTATCTGTAACCGACAAATATATCCTCACCGTACAACACTCTTCCTCTTTCTGTGTGGAAGTTCAAATAGGCAGGGTTGTCTTCAAACTTGTTAGGGAACGTCAAGGAGAGTTTACCTGATGGGTTAACATCCGCATACAAGACATCAGCAATGGCATTACCCAACTCATTACCACCAAACCACGCTTGTAAAACACCTTTAGCCTCTTGGATCCATGGGAACTCACAAGGACTTCCAGATTGGTTGACAATGACGGTGTTTGGGTTCACTTTCAACACTTCTCTCACCAAGTCATCGGTGTATCCAGGTAAACGGATGTCCTCCCTGTCATGACTCTCCGTCTCCCACTCGCCATTGGTTCCAATACACAACACCACCGTCTCGACACTTTTGGCAATCTCACAGGCTTTCTGGATCTCTTCTAAGGGATCAATGACCTTAGCCATACCGAATCCAATGGCTCCATTACCAATGAAGTCGATGTTTTCTCTGATGGTGTAAGTTTGACCAGAGCCATACTCAATACGGACATTGTAATCAACACCTTTCTCCAAATGGATAGATCCTCTCTCCTCGACAGTACCGTTGCTGAAGAAGTTCCCACCTCTGGTCTGCTTGGTCTTGTTATCAACGATTAGGTGATCATTGACAAACAGCTGAGCAGTACCCAGAACATACACTCCAAACTCGTAGTCACCAGTGTCTTCTGGCGTGAATACACCTTCAATGTCAACGTAGAAAGTGTCATCATACACCAGGTCCTTATGTGTATACTCCCACATGTAGAAAGACGAGGCCTGTAAGTCCCTCCACTCATCAAACTTGACTCTGTTTACAGCTCCACGAGGAGTGTGGTAGAAAGACATGGTGCTTCCCGTGTTGCCGGTCTTTGGGTGTCTCAAGTGTGTGGACAGCTCTGGTAGGTTCTTGTGTGCATAGGCACCGATTGTGTACTTTGGCGTGGACCCGGTCTTGTTGGAGATACCGTCGTAAGGGGTAACAGTGTAGTAGGGAGGCAATGAGGCAGAACCACCTCCAGAATAAGCAGCGTACTTGGCATTGGGGCCAATGACGGCGGCACTGACATCTTTCTTCAATGGCAAGATGTTGTCCTGGTTCTTCAACAGCACGATGGATTCACCAGCGATCTCTCTCAACAGGGAAGCCGTCTCTGGGGTGTTGTTCGAGGCAGTCTGTGGTCCATTCTCCGGGATTCCAGACTCCTTAGCGTACTTAACCAACTTCAAAACACTTCTGACTCTTTCGTCCAAGTCGTTAATGTGGAGTTCTCTCGATTGGATCTGTTGACCAACGTGTTCCTTGGTTCTTATCCTTGGTGGTCCGGGCATCTCAATGTCCAAGCCATTAGCAATGGACTCCTTGGAAGAGTACGTGCCATACCAATCAGACATCACGGTTCCCTCGTAGCCCCATTCTTCACGGAGGATGTCCATCAACAGCTTCTTTGATTGTGAGGCAGCGACACCGTTGACCTTGTTGTAAGCAGTCATGAAGGCCTTTGGATCCGAGTGTTTGAGGGAGAGTCTGAATGGTTCCAAGTAGATCTCTCTCAGTGCTCGCTCGGTAATAACAGAATCAGAGCCAACACGTTCATGCTCGAGATCGTTACCAATGTAGTGCTTCATCGTGGCAGCGACGTTCTTCGACTGGAGGCCCTGTGTCATCTTAGCACTAGCGATGCCTGACAGATAAGGATCCTCTGAGAACGACTCAAAGGCACGGCCACCGTTTGGACCACGCTGGATGTTGGCAGTTGGACCCAAAGCGACATGGACGCTTTTACTGCGGCCTTCTTCACCAGCCAAAGCACCTGATCTGAACAGAAGGTCTTTGTTCCACGTTGAGGCCATCGCTGTGCCATTTGGCAGGACAGCACCGGGGGCACCGTACAACATTGAGGTTCCTGTGACGCCGTTTGGGCCATTGGAGAACCTGAGGGAAGGGATCTCCAACCGTGGCACTGGGAAAGTGTGGAAGGCGTCAATGCCAGCAGAGAGGCCGATCTTCTCCTCCAACGTGAACTGGGACAGAACTGTCTCAATGTCGAAGTTGGTCATTTTGCGTGGGTTCTTGGACAGGTTTCTATTCAAATGGGTAGTGATTATTGATTATGGCTTATGGGTGGTGTTTCTTATATATGGCCCGAAAGCTCGCCGGAACTCTCGGAGATCTGTGTTACATGTACGGTGTACTGTGGGGCTGTGGGGAAGGGCATCAAACTAGTTCGCGGGTAAACAGTGTATTACGTCATATTAATGGTTATAGTAGCTTACAAAAATATCAGATCCCTCACAGTCCAAGCCAGTAGAATCCCTTCACAACTTCAAAGTTTCCAATGAGCTCAATGTCATCAGAAGAAGCACCAACTTGAACGGCGTACTGGCCTTCCTGGGCGTGCCACTTGTCTTCCCATTCGTCAAAGTAAGAGATGGATTCCTTCAAACAAAGCTCTATAGAAACTGTCTTCTTCTCGCCTGCCTTCAGTGACACCTTATCAAAGCCCTTCAACTCCTTGACTGGTCTAATGACATCTGTTTCTGTCTTGGAAATGTAGACTTGGACAACCTCCTTACCATCGACGGCACCTGTGTTTTGGACCTCAACGGAGACAGAGATCTTACCAGAAGTCTCATCGACGGATACCTTCAACTCAGAGAACTGGAAAGTGGTATAGGACAAACCATAACCGAATGGGAACATCACCTGTCTCTGTAACTTCTCATAGTATCTGTATCCAACAAAGATGTCCTCACCATAGAACACTCTTCCCCTCTCGGTCTTGAAGTTCAAGTAAGCAGGGTTATCCTGGAACTTCTTTGGGAACGTCAATGGCAACTTACCAGCAGGGTTAACATCACCAAACAAGACATCTGCAATACCATTTCCAAGTTCATTACCACCAAACCAAGCCTGTACGACAGCCTTAGCATCCTTAAGCCATGGGAACTCACAGGGGGTACCAGACTGGTTGACAATCACAGCATTAGGGTTGGCCTTCAACACCGCTGACACGAGATCGTTTGTATATCCAGGTAAATCCAGGTTCTTTCTGTCAAGACCTTCTGTTTCCCATTCACCGTTGGTTCCAATACACAAGATCGGTTTGGTAACAGACTTAGCAATCTCACAAGCTCTCTGGATCTCCTTCTGTGTATCAATGACTCTTGTACAACCAAAGCTGATGGCTCCAAAACTCTTGGCGAAGGCAGAAGGCTTGATGTTAAGCTTGGAAGTGGTACGGGAGCCAAACTCAATCAACACTCTGTACTCTTTTCCCTTTTCAAGATGGATCTTACCAGTCTCCTCAGCTGTACCATAACCACCAGACGTATCACCATGTCTCTGATTAGTCTTGTTATCAACGAGCAATTGATCGTCAATGTACAACAGAGCAGTACCAATGACACCGATACCAAACTCATATTCAGCAGTTTCATCAGGGGTGAAAATACCTTCAAACTCACCATAGATCTTCTCATCAACGTTCTCCACTGCCTTTGGTCTGTATCCAATCAAAGGGTTACGGGAAGCAGTGATGTTCTTAAACTCATCAAACATGGTTCTCTTAGCACTTCCTCTTGGTTCAAGGTAAAAGGCAGCATACATTCCAACCTCACCTGTGACTGGGTTCTTCACCTGTGCGGCAAGACCTGGTAAGAAGATGTGAGCATGTGCACCTAGTGCATAAGGTGGTTCAAACCCAAGCTTGTTTGAAATACCTTCAAATGGTGTCACTGTGTAGTAGGGAGTCAGAGTAGCGGATCCACCACCAGAATAAGCAGCGTATTTGGCGTTTGGACCAATGATAGCGATGGTGTCCTCCTTCTTCAAAGGCAAAACATCATCATCGTTCTTCAACAAGACGATGGACTCAGCTGCCAACGTTCTCAAGAGGGCAGAAGTCTCTGGAGTGTTATTCTCGGTACCTTCTGGTCCTCTTTCAGAGATACCTGATCCTTCGGCATACTTGATCAACTTCAACACACCTCTGACTCTATCGTTCAAGTCGTTGATGTGGACTTCTCTCGATTGGATCTGGTGACAAACGTGCTCTTTAGTTCTCATAGCGGGCATACCTGGCATTTCAATATCAAGACCACCTTCAATTGAGTTCTTAGCTGTGTACGTTCCAACCCAATCAGACATAACCGTGCCTTCAAACCCCCATTCAGTGCGCAAGATATCAATCAAGAATCTCTTGGACTGAGAGACATGTTCACCATTGACCTTGTTGTAAGCGGACATGGCAGCAATTGGGTTACCATATTTCAAGGCCAATCTGAAAGGTTCCAAGTAGATCTCTCTCAATGCTCTCTCGGTGATGATGGAGTTGGAAGCTTTTCTCTCATCCTCTTGGTCGTTACCAACAAAGTGCTTCATCGTGGCAGCGACGTGTTTGGATTGGATACCATTGATGTTATGAGCAGCTGCAATACCAGACAAGTACGGATCTTCGGAAAAAGATTCAAATCCACGGCCACCATTTGGACCTCTTTGGATATTTGAAGTTGGACCAAGGGCAATATGTGCAGACTTGTGATGAGACTCAATACCGATAAGCACACCTGCTTCGTGAAACAATTTCTTGTCCCAAGTGGAAGCGAGTGCAGTACCATTAGGCAACACAGCACCTGGAATGGTATCAAAGTTCCTAGTACCACGGATACCGTTAGGACCATCAGAGAATCTCAGAGATGGGATGTTCAAACGAGGAACGGCAAAAGTGTGCCATGCGTCAACACCTGAGATGAGACCGATCTTTTCATCAAGTGTAAGTTCTTTCAGAACTTCTTCAACATTGAATTCCGGCATCTTGTCTCTTTGGGTGTTTTTTGCAAGAGTGAGGTGGAAGATGAGGAGTTTTGGGGTGGGAATTGGTTTGGTTTCTAACATGTGTCGTGGCCCGTGGGGTAAGAAATAATGGGGTACATGCGTTCGGTCGCACCGATTATTGTTCCGAGCCCGATACAAAGCGATTACGCCGTTTTCTCAGAGGTCAGAACAAGATTGAACGACTCATATTTATCAGGTGTGTTCTACTGATGGTCCTTCCCCACTTGGAAAGTTCTGAGTACTATTCCACTTCTTGCAAGTTGCAAGTTGGGTGTACACTGTACACTGTAGTACTGGTCAAACTTTGCCAAGCGCGTCGTATATCCGTAGACCCTGATTGTTCCTATGAGTTCCTGCATTCATCCATGTTAAAACACCAGTAGGTCAATCCCATATCCATATCATCTTCAAGTCCTCCGTCGTTCCCATTAGGACTTCCCATCTCCCCTCATAAATCATTGGGAAAACAGTAAATGATAGAGAGATCTGGATAAAGTCCAACAGTCACACACGGAGTCAAGAAGGCAATGGATGGAAAGACCAAACAATGGGGTATGCAAGCATGGGTTCATCTGTTTTCCCTGTGTTCAGTTGGTTTCTGTTTTTCGACTTGGAATCTTTATATCAACTCAACCTTTACACTGTTGTCGTGTATCACTTTTGTTCTTTTCATGAGTCTTAAGATCTTCCATCCAAGAGATCAAGAGAGACTGGGCCCATCCATCGAACACACTGTTCTTCATAGGGGAAACCGAGATCTCGTTGGACGTATAACTTGTCCTCCTGTTGTCTTCCAACCCTCATGAGGTTCTAGTTCATATGAGTGAAGGTAGACCGCGGCGTAAACCAACACCAAAGAACCAAACCCACAGACGAAAAGAGAATGGAGTCAAACATATGAGCCCGATCATCAGCTGTTCTGCATCAATCACTTGAGAGCTTTGAAGATCAACGTAGAAGACAGGACGACTATCACCAAGACGCGTTCTGTTGAAGTTGAACACGTCAGTTTGAGCCGTTCACCATATGCCAACGCGTCAACTCAAGTCAGAAGGAGAGCAGAGAAACAGTGACAATGAGGCTTTGTGTGGAGTTGTGTGCTGGACATTTGTGTAAAGGAGAGGAAATCAAGCCGGAGCTTTGTGTTTGTATTTATAAGTGTTTGGTAGAAGTGTGGGAAGATTGCGGGATGAGAGCGCGTTTATATAGGTGGGCGGCTAAATTGTTCGCCACTGTCGAAAAGTAAACAAAGAAAAAAAGGTAAACAAAGGTTTGTATATTTTAGTGATCCTTATCGGTTGGATCGATTTTGAAGATCTTGTCGGCGTTCAGCAGTCTGTGAGGGTCCAATGACAGTTTCAATTGTCTCATGAGGTCAATTGCAGGTTCACCGAGTTCTTCTCTGAGGTATTCTCTCTTACCGACACCAACGCCGTGTTCTCCAGTGCAAGTACCGTCGTTCTCGAGTGCCAATTTGACCATGTTGTCCACCAACTTGGCGACTTCTGGCTCCTGTTCGTCGCTGTGGAGAATCAGGGCGTGGAAGTTACCGTCACCAACGTGGCCCAAGATGGTGAACTGGAAACCGGCATCGTCCAAGTCGTCTGTTGTTTTGGCAATGACGGAGGAAAGACGGGAGATTGGGACTGCAACGTCCGTGATGTAGATCTTAACGTCATCTGAAATGGTTTTTTTACCCCAGTCGATCGTGGACCAGAGACCCATACGTCTGGCGGACCAAAGCTCGTCTTTCTCCTCTTCTGTAGTGGCGAACTGGAAGTCGATGCTCTTGTTCTTCTCGCAGATTGTCTTGATGGAACCGACAAACTCAGAGATGATTGCTTTGGAGCCACCTATTTTGATCAACAGAGTTGGTTTCTCGAGCCATGTCTTGGACGTTGATTGAACGAAATTGATACATTTCATCATGTTTGTGTCCAAGAGTTCAACGGCATTGACTTGGATACCTTTAGACACCATGTCAGACACTGCGTCTGTTGCCTCTTGGATGTTTTCAAAGTTAACCACGGCAACGGTTTCATCTTCTGGTTTGACATGGAGTTTCAATGTAGCCTCGGTGACAATTCCCAACGTACCTTCAGAACCAACAAACAAACCAGTCAAGTTGTAACCAGCAGCACTCTTTCTTGGTCTTTTCTTCGTCTTGACGACAGTTCCATCTGCAAGGACAACCGTCAATGCCAAAACGTTCTCTTTCATCGTACCGTATCTCGCAGCGTTTGTACCGGAACACGAAGTACCAACCATACCACCGATACAGGCACCTGGACCAGGGTCAGGTCCGAACATGAGTCCATATGGAGACAGGTGCTCGTTCAAGTCTTGCCAGCCGACGGCCGGTTGCACTGTGATGTCCAGATCTCTCTCGTTCAGTTGGATGATTTGGTCCAGACGGGCCAGGTCCAATGTGATACCTGCTCTTGTGGCGAAGAATTGGCCTTCGAGGGACGTACCACCGGTGAATGGGACAATTGAGATTTTGTACCTGTGTGCCACTTTCATCACTGCGGAGACTTCCTCTGTAGAGGCCGGGTAGACAATCAGCTTAGGTCTCTGGTCAGGCTTTGGATGGTGTGTTTGGTAGTAGGAGTCCGAGTGGTTCTCGATCTCTGCCTCTGAGTAAGAGACGTTCTCTTTGCCCAAGATGGCGGTGATCTCGTCAACTGCTTGGGAGAACTGTTCTGGCGAGGCATACTCGATGGCGGTCAATGAGTCGAGCGTGGCTGTCGATGGCTTGGACTCTGGTGCTTTTTCTGTGACAGGTTTCTGGGTCTTGAAGTAAACGGCAGCGGCTGTGAACCCCGAGGTGAAGATGGCAGCTGTCTTGATGAAGTTGGTGTTCGAACTGGTAGGAGGAGAGGTAGAGATGTGTCTCCTGCTGGAACGGAGCAGTGGACGGACGCCTTTTGCCAACCGATTAGCGAACATTTTGGTATATTCACAGAGAGAAACAGATGAATCAAACGGAAAGGAAGGAACAAAAGATCCAGAGATTTGTAAGGTTGTATTCGTCGGTGGAGCCACAGTTTTTCAATGGCGGAGCAGCGTCCCAATTGGGAAATCAGAAGCGGATCCGTACAACTGGTTCATAAAAAGTATTGAATAATTGACTTATAGGTATAAAGTATATGTTTAATGACATTTCTGCAATAAAAACATGCCATTGTCATAGTAATTTAGAGAGATCTGTGTATCTGAATCATAGTGTGCTGCCCGTACCGCATTTCTTCTCTTTTCGCTCATCACATGAACTCATGAAGACATGGAGACATAAACATAAACACACAAATCTCCATACAAAAAGGTTGAAAAAGACACACAAAATGTTCCCCTGGCAGCCCACAGAACCAGAAGAACTCATCGCCCGACTGGAAGAAAGCACAGACTTGAAACGTGGCAAAGCACTAAAGACAGTCTTCCCATTGACTACAACAGCACAAACACACCAACTCGTCTCGTGGAAGTTCAACGAATGGGACTACGGCAAAAGCAACAAGATCCAACTGCCGACACACGCCAGAGGTCTGTTCACCGTTGATTCTGATATCGTCGTCCGTGGTTATGACAAGTTCTTCAACGTTGGTGAAGTGCCAATGACGAAATGGGACTGGTTACAAGAGAACACTGGGGGTCCTTACATTGTAACTGCCAAGGAGAACGGGTGTATTGTGTTCTTTGCCGGGTTGGAAGACGGGACTGTCGTGGTGTGTTCTAAGCACTCGTACGGTGCAAGAAGGGACGTTGATAGGAACCATGCCACTGCTGGTGAAGATGCTTTGAAGAAGCAATTGGAAGAGGAAAATATCACGATGAAACAGTTTGGCCAGAGGCTTTATGGGATGAATTGCACCGCTGTTGCAGAGTACTGTGACGACTCGTTTGAAGAACACGTTGTTGAGTACCCGAATGACCGTGCTGGGTTGTATTTACATGGACTCAATGTGAACAAACCATTGTTTGAGACGAAGAAGATGGGTGAAGTGGAGGAGTTTGCACATGAGTTTGGGTTCCACGTTGTTGACTATTTCCAGGAGGAGACATTGACATCTTTGAAGGCAGTTCTAGAAGAGTGTGCTAAGACAGGCTCTTACAAAGGAAGAGAAACAGAAGGGTTTGTCGTTCGTTGTCATTTACACACTTCTGATGATTACTTCTTTAAGTTCAAGTTTGAAGAGCCTTACTTGATGTACAGACAGTTCCGTGAAGTGACGAGGAAATATATCACCTCAAGGAACCGTCAGAGTATCAGGATCACCAAGCATAAGTACATCACCAATAAGTACCTGGACTTTGTTATACCTTTATTGGAAGAAGACCAGAAGCTCTGTGATGACTTTGTACAAGGGTTTGGCATAATATCATTGAGACAGAGGTTCTTACAGAGTTATGGAATGTCTACATCTGAGATCTTGTCACATGACAAGGCTCAAGAGTTGGAAGAATTGAACAGTGCTATGGAAGAGCTGACCATTGACGACACTACCAAATTTGTTCTTGTGCCCATTGCCACTATTGGATGTGGTAAAACGACAACTGCAATGACGATCTTGGAATGCTTGGACTCCTGGTCTATTGTTATCAATGATGATGTTCCTAATGGTAAGAATGGTCCTACGGAGTTTGTCAAGAGGGGATTGAAGCAGTTGCAAGAGAAGAAAGCTGTTGTCTTGGACAGGAATAACCATCAGTTCAGAGAAAGACAACAGATCTTTGACACTGTTATGAGGTTGAAAGA
This sequence comes from Petasospora maritima, assembly GCA_030557345.1. Lineage (NCBI taxonomy): Eukaryota > Fungi > Ascomycota > Saccharomycetes > Phaffomycetales > Wickerhamomycetaceae > Petasospora > Petasospora maritima. The sequence continues at coordinate 213,085 of JAKTOZ010000011.1, forward strand.
GGAGTATCTGGGTTATAACACCAACATACAGTTCATCTGTTTGAATTTCGTCAAAGACATTGAAAGTGTATGGGAAATCACAAGAGAAAGAGTCTTCAAACGTGGTGATAATCATCAGTCTATTAAAGCATCCAGTGATGACCCTGCAAATGTTGAGAAGATCATGAAGGGGTTCATTGGGAGGTTCCAGCCATGTGAAGTGTCAAAAGAACCAGACTCTCTGTTTGATTTGGTCATTGACCTTGATGTTGGTCAGGAGTCTTCACTGTCCAATGCTAAGCTGATATTACAAGAACTACATGTGAAGTATCCAATCCTGGTTCCAGAGTTACCGTCAGATGAACAACTCCAACAGGGCCTCGCAAAGGCTCTCACTTTCACACCAACGTTCACAAAATTCATGCCAAAGCAGAAGAAGACACCAGCACAACCACAACAGGTGAAAGTCAAGAAACCGGTATATTACAGTCTTTCTTTGCCTGTTGATACGTTCATTACACACTTGGAACATCAACTGCTGAAGCATCCAGACTCTTTATACACTGTGTTAAAAGAGAAGGAAAGAGTGCAAGAGGAGTTCCATATCACAGCCTGTCACAGTATCCAGGGGCGCCATGGTTCAGAAAGAGAGAAAGACTTATGGAAGAAGTATAACGCTATACTGACTGATAAAGTGAATGCTGCTGAGTCTCTTGACACTATAACTGCTTCGTTCACACTTGAGAAAGTTCTATGGGATGACAAAGCCATGTGTGTTGTTGTTAAAGACGTCAAGTTCTATGATAAGGGAGAAGTGATTGATCTGGAAGTTGCCAATGAGATGATCCACGTCACTGTCGGCACCGCTGATGAGTCTATCAAGCCGTTCTACTCCAATGAGTTGGCTGTAAAAGCACAAGATGGGGATACAGGTGTGACTACTGTGCCATGGGATCAAGAAGTTGTGTTTAAAGATGTCCCGTTGAAGGCTGAGTATTAGATTCTATGTATGTACAGCTTACTTGGAGAAGTCTCCCTTGTTGACGACCAAGGTGTCCAACACGGCGATGGCGGCGTAGAGTCTGTTCTCTGCCTCTGGGAAGACCAGGGAGCCTTCAGAGTAGAAGACCTCGTCGGTGACCTCCTCTTTGTGGCGAGGCAGGCAGTGCATGAACTTCCACCCTTTAGCAGCGACATCGGTGTGTGATTTGGAGATCTGGAAGCCCGAGAACTGCTTGAGCTTCTTCTCCGTCTCAGCCTCTTCGCCCATGGAGACGAAGGTGTCGGTGACCAGAATGTTGGCGTCCTGGGCAGCTTTAACAGAGTCGTGGGAGAGCTCGAACGTGGCGCCGGTCTCGTGGGACACCTGTTCAGCCTGTGCAACGATCTTCGGGTCCATTGTGATGCCAGCTGGGGTCGCAACAGAGACGTTGATTCCCTCTTTCAAGGAGGCCACTAACAAGTCGTTTATCACGTTGTTGGCGTCACCGATCCATGTCAATTTCAAGCCTTTTCTGCTCTCTGGGAAGGCCTCTCTGATGGTAGCAACGTCGGCGATGGCCTGCAATGGGTGGTAGGTGTCACACAAGGAGTTGATGATAGGAGCGTCAGAGTGTTTGCACAGCTCCTGGATCTCCGTGTGGGAGTTGACACGAGCAAACACAGCGGAAACCATCGAAGAAATGACCTTTGTGGTGTCGTAGAGCGACTCATTGACACCCAGCTGGATGTCGTCTTTGCCCAGGAACATCGGCTGCGCACCGAAGAAAGACGAGGCGCCTTCACTGGAGATTCTGGTACGAGTTGAGCGTTTGGAGAAGATCAGGGCGACCGTTTTGCCCAGAAGCTTGGAGTGGTTCTCGCGGATCTCTGCGGCATTGGACTGTTTGACGACTGCTTTGTACTTCAAGGCCTTTGAAACGAGCGTGTCGAACTCAGCAGTTGAGAGGTCCGCGATAGAGACCAAGTGGCGGATTGGCGTGTTCTTTGTGGTGGAGAACAGTCTTTTGAACAGCATTTTGGTGGTGTATTTGTGTGTTTCTTGGTGTATTTGTGTGTGTTTAAAGTGTTGATGGACGACTTCTTTTATACCGCGAACAGATACGGATGTGAGTCATTTATACGTGGAAACATGGGACATTAGATAAACAGTTATAAGTCATACTATGGAGCCTATAGATCCAAGTTTCTGTTTCAATTGCACCATTTGCAGATCGAAATCCTCTTTTTTCGTACCCAATTTGACCATTTCCTCATGAAGTTGTGTCTGTTCTGTGCTCAAAGAAGCTATAGAACTCTGTAATTTGGTCAATTCTTCATTAAAAGTATCTTTCAACAGATTCAGCTTCGGCAGTGTCTTCTTCTCTGTGTGTACACCCGCCTGCCTCAATTTAGTAGAAGTCCAGCCCGTTATCTCTTCGTCTTCACTGATCTCCATGTCGTACAACGACTGCTTGATCTCCATGTCGTACATCTTCTTCTGTAGTTCTGCCTCTCTGGTAGACAGTGGTAGTCTGCCGTCATCCAACTCTTCATATGCCTCTTCATTCATCTCTTGGTCTTGGTCTGAGACCGATACGTCTGATACTGCTTCTGATACACCTGATAGAGGGATGAAGTCCTTGGGCGTGTCTTTCAGTGGAATGAAGTCTTGTGCTTCTTGTGATTCTTGTGCTTCTTCATCAACAATGGACACAATGACAGGCCCGTCAGCATCTTCAACGACTGGATCATCAACAATTGAATCATCTTCTGGTATGTCTCGTACATCTTCAGGTATGTCTTGTATATCCTTCTCCTCTGTATCCAGGTCCCCAAACAAAGGCATCTTGAGTCCCTTTTTCCTCTTTTCTTTCTTCACTCTGAGTTCTTGGAAGTCATCCTTCACAACTGTTAGTACATGTGGTCTTCTGTATAGAATAAAAGGCTCACAACTTACTTCTTCCTCCACCTCTTCATCATACAAAGGCATAGTCTTCAGTTTACTCCTCTTCTTTATACCTTTCACTCCACTGTTTTTCACATGAGTTTCACCCTCGGAGCCAGAATCATCGTCCAAATTACGTATAACAACGCTCTTCAATTTCCGTGACATCCTTGTATCATTTATTCATTCACTAAGACTCCAGTGTATGATACAAAACCCGCAGGTTACACAAAAGACACACACAAAACACCCGGACACCACAGCGCCCTCATCGCACAAAAAAATCTCCAAACATCAACACTTTTAAAGGCATGGAAACCACCATGAAACCGTACAAAAAGACATACAAACACACACACAATGGACAGCGACCAGGAACTCGCACGCAAGATGCATGCTGCGATGCTCGAGGAGTCGGAGGGCTCTCTTTTCTCCGAACCCCAGCTGAAAACGCTCACAGGCATTGAGGACGGAGTCGTCCTGATGAGAGTCGTGCAAATACTGCTGGATCAACAGCTGGCAAAGCCCTTGAGACACGGCTCAGAGCTGATGTTCCAGGCCGTGGACTCGTCGGAGGCCGCCAAGCGTGCCAACATGAACCCGGACGAGTCTCTGGTCTACTCATACATCGAGGCATCGGGGAGGGAAGGTATTTGGACAAAGACGATCAAGGCACGTACCAACTTGCACCAGCATGTTGTCCTGAGATCGCTGAAGTCGCTGGAGTCCCAGAGGTATATCAAGAGTGTCAAGTCGGTGAAGTTCCCCACGAGAAAGATATACATGCTCTACCATCTGATGCCATCGATCGAGGTCACTGGTGGTCCGTGGTTCACTGATGGTGAGCTTGATTCCGAGTTCGTGGAGTCCTTGTCGACGATTATATGGAGGTTTGTCACGTCCAAGACGTTCCCAGATGTCTTCAACAACGATATGGACTTGAAGACGATGCCGTTGTATGGGTCCACGTATAAGAACTACTGTACCGTTGATGAGATACTGGCATTCATCGTCAAGTCTCAAGTCACGACAGAAGAGCTGATTGAGAACGATATCCGCTCATTGTGTCAGGTGCTCGTGTACGATGACAAGATGGAGAAGGTCCAGTTGGATTGTTACAAAGCCACGTTCCAGAGTGTCGTTGATATGAAAGAAGAGAGAGTTGACGAGGCCTTCTCTGTGTTTGACGCTTCGAGTTTCATGGCCTCAGCGGTGGAAGGTGATGACGATCTCATCTATTTTGACGAATACCATCTATAGAACTAGGAGATTACTATAATGACCAGCATATAACATATAAATCTGTAGATATAAAAAAAAAGATCTCACAACTTCAAGTCAATAACTCCTTCGTATCTCTCTCCAGCGGCCTCCCAGTTCAGCACGTTGAACACCTGCTTAGCGTACTCTGCCTTGTTGTTGTAGTACTGGATGTAGTAAGCGTGTTCCCAGAAGTCAATTGCAATGATGACTTTGTACTTGGCTGGCACTGGGTCCTGGTTACTAGAGGAAATCAGCTCCAGCGTACCATCACCAGTCTTAACGAGCCATCCCCAACCGGAGCCTTGGATACCCAACAACAGCTTAACAAACTCCTCTTCAAACGATTCAAAAGAGCCAAACTGCTTCGCAATCACCTTCTTCAAAGCTTCACCGCCAGTGTTCTCCTTCGAGCCGTGTGGGGCCAGGTTCCCCCAGAACAACGTGTGGTTGATGTGTCCACCGCCGTTGAATCTGATCGCCTGCTGGAGCTCAATCTGCGTGGCAACGTCTCCCTTGGCAATGGACTCTGCGACTTTCCCGTAGGCAACGTTCAGGTTGTTAACGTACGTCTGGTGGTGCTTGGAGTGGTGGAGTTCCATGATCTTCGTGGCGATGTAGGGCTCCAGGGCGTCGTAGGCGTATGGCAGTGGGTGCAATTGGAAGGACATTATAGTAGATACAGAACTATATGGAACTATAGATAGAAGAAGATACAAAGGAAAGGGGATCCACCTGCTTATAAATACCCGGGACTGTGGCTTGGGTAAACCGGTGACCTCCAGGGTATCAATTTGCTCATGTGCTCAGACACCGAGCAAATAACGGCGCTTACAGGGGATGATAAGCGCACGTGATTATCTAATGCTGGATCATTCATTTCGTTATTTGTATGTACTTACTTCCCCACCTGATCTGCTTGTACTTGAACTTCTGTGCACCAAAGTCGTCAAACCCAGACATGTCTTTCTCCTCCACAACGTCAAATCCTTCTTCCTGAATGAATCTCCATAGGTTTTCCCTCTCTTGTTCGAACTTATCACGGCAACAGATCTGAAGCAAAGCCCTGGCCTCTGGTGTTCTTTCCAAGAACAGAACAACCATGTCCATCACCCATCTTGGATGCTCTGACGAGTAGATAGGATCAGCAACAACAATCGTCTTGTACTTGATCTCTGGGCCTTTAACACTCAGAAAACTCTCTGGCTTTGTCCAATCCAACACCAAACATTCACTCTGTAAGTTATTCATGTGCACATTCGTCTCCAAATTGGGTAATATCTCTGGCAAATCAGTCAAAACAACGTCGTACCCCAACAGGCCCAAAGTGATACCAACAAGTCCAGTACCGGCACCTAACTCCAGCACATCATGTCCCTGGAAGATCAACTCTTCATGTTGTTCAGCAACAAGTTCCGAAAGGACAAGAGAAGATCCCCATGTTTTCAGACCCAAAGAGTCAGCTGTTAAAGCAGGTTCATTCAACAGGATTGTACTTGACAAACCCTTAACGACCATCTTCCTCTGAAACTCTGGTCTTGCCGTTCTTCCACAATTCTCAGAGATCCTTAAAGAAGCCTCATGTAAGACCTCTTCATCGTTAAAGAAAGGACAAGAGATGACTTTGTTCAAATATCCAAAGAAATCCGTATGGAATGATAAATTGTTGATGTTTTTGGAAAGTTTCGTGTATCCATTATCCAATAACCATTTTTTAGTCATGTCCATCTGATCCTCGGTGATTCCTTTGGATATCAACGTCTCTTCCAATGTCTTTGATGTATGAACATCACCAAAATTGGTCATTTGTTCGGGTTTTAACAAATGGAGAAGAGTCAAAAGAACGGATCTTGGTAGTTTGGCAGTCAGCAGTGGTAAATCAAAGACGTGGATCAAAGCTGTATCTTCCTCTTCTTCCTCTTCTTGTTCTTGCTCTTCTTCATAACTCATTGGTACCGACACAGCTTCAACCTTCTTCCCCTCCGCAAACACATAGCTGTCCTCCATCTTCCCCACAACAGGGGTGAAAAGACTCAAAGGATCGAAATCCATGACTTTGTAAGCCAACCGAGCGGTGAAGCGTGTGTCTCTTTCTTTATAGACGTATTGATGGAGGTGTAAGTGTTTTGTCCATACGTCGAGGGTGGACACAAATGACAAAACATCCGGACACCTGGACATCCGGACACCATATATGAGGTGGTCTTGTTTAAATTCAGTTAACTCTATGAATAAGTTGTTTGAAGCGGTGAGAAGTGGTTTGTTGGAATCAGGAAGATTAGAGAATTATTACCATTTCTTTTAAAGTACAGAATTATGAATTTTGAATTACAAGCTTTTCTATAACTCTTTTGAAATGACTCCTCTATATGAAGTTGACTCTATTTCTTGGTATAAAGTTACAGAATGATGATATAAAAGTGCCTTAAATTTGCTGAAAATTAGTGGTGATGTAAAATCGATATGTTTAACAAGTTTATAAAGATACCAGCCCATAACATCCGTTATTCAAAGAGTTATTCCATTAAAACCACACATAAGCGTACAGGTTACCCGGCGTTCGCGTACACCAAAACCATCAACACCAAAAAGCACCTAAACCTCCACAATTTAAACACCAAAACACACACGAAAAGCACCGAAAGATGAGTGATTTGGAGAAAGAAGCCAGAGACAAAGAAGAAGAATACAACGAGGAAGAGGACGAGGACTTTGATCCAGAAAACGGTGAGTCTTACGAGTAATTATCGACAAAGATATGTACTAACACGTACAAAAGCACAAGATGAAGACTTCAGTGGGAGCGAAGACGAGGAACAACCAAAGAAGAAACAGAAGAAGAGCAGTGATAAGGACTTTGACGACATTGACAAGGAAACGGAGAAAGAAGTCGCAAAAGCCAATTACTCCAAGATCGAATCGGCAGAAGGTGGACTCATCAAGACACGACACCAACGAGCAGTGGAGCAACAGACACAACAAAGAAGCTTCAAGAGTGTTCTGAACCAGAAGGGAACTGTGGATGTCGAGGACGCGTGGAAGAAGTTACAAGAACAGAGTCAACAGAAGTTGAAGTACAAATACAGTGCTCACCAACAGCAAATGAACCAGGATGAAAATGGTAATGCACTGGTTGCCAATGAAAAGATCAAGATCAAGAGAAAGTACGAGTACGCTGGTGAGATTGTGACAGAGGAGAAGTGGGTGGATAGAGAGTCTGCTGAAGGTCGTGCTTATATGAACTCTGTCGGTGGTAAAGAAAAAGTTGAGTCCAGTGTTAAGAAAGACGATAAGAAAGAACAGGACCCTTCAACAGTTAAATCAGGATTCAATGAAAAAGGTGAAAAGCTGAGAATTGTGAGGAAGAGACCACCTTTGCTAGAAGGTATCATCAATGGCTCCATCAAGCCACAGTTCAACACGTTGGAGAAGTCTCGTGTTGATTTCGCACAGTTGGTTGACAAGGAAGGTATCAACGACGAGTTGGTTCAGAACACCAAGGACGGTTACTTGGAGAAACAGGATTTCCTCAGCAGAGTACAGTTCCACAGAGAGACACAGGTTAAGGAGATACGGAGACAAGAACTACAGAACAAGCAGAAGTAAATACACACATACATCTATCTCTCTAAAAGTGTGGCACTCCCAAACTAGTAAGCGTCATGTTCACTATGCTGAACATACCTTCACCAAGGACAAGACCACTGCTGAACACGATCATGGCTGTTTTACCATTATGCGAATGGTTAACCCTTTTAAGCCAAACGTAGGCAATGACACCACCAATGAAACGGGCAATGGTGAACGACGGAGTGTTGTAGATACCAATACCCACGGCAACACCAGAAGGCAACCACACCAGTTTGCGCTGCATTTCAATGTCTCCTTTGTACAAGTTCTTGACTAATGAAATGGCACCAAAAACCAGGCCAAAGAACAGTGAGAATTCAAAAGCATACGGCGGTAAACCTTCACCAGTCACAAGTCTCGAGCAGTCAATCCATATCACAGCAGTCGGGATTCTGAACACACTGTTGGGGATCTCATACACCTTGTTGTACACTTTGTACATTGCCGAACTGAGGAATATCGACCACACCGTGCCAATCATCTGGGCAACGAACTGGGCATATGGAGAAGCACCGATCAAGTGACCAGTCTTCAAGTCCTGCATCAGATCACCAGCCTGTTGAGCACCGGCCTCGGCAATGGCACCAGCAACGAGGTTGACGAGGACAGCACCCGGGTGGTTTTTGGGAATGACAACGGCAAAGATCAACTGCGACAGCTTACCGATTCCACTGACAGGGTTCAAGTCTGTTTCTCCGAGGGCTCTGACACCGAGAACGGAGAGGAAAAGGGCAAGGACAATGGCGACGATGAGGGAATAGATAGGAACAATCTCTGTGCCAAAGAGGTAAACCATCGTGACAACGCATAGTAAAGAAGAAGCAATGAGTCCCACAATGACGGTTTTAGTAGAAACCAAGTACTCTTCATCCAACTCATCCTCCTTAGAGTCCTCAACAACCTCACGCTTGTACAACCTCAACACACTCTGCACGGTGACAACGACAAAGGACACAACACTATCACTGACCATCACCGCCAACGAGATCCACAAGATCCAGCCCTGTGCACCTGTCTTCCAATCGTCAATAGCTCCCTCTGCCCATCCCATGTTCTTAGACAATGGCGCCAAGACGGCCCAGCCAAGGATGGCACCAAAGAGCATGTATGACACGGTGGGTAATCCCATGATGATACCTTGTCCGATGTACGCTGGGGATGGTTGGAGTGTCCAGAGGTAGTTCTTGGCCAAGTAGGAGCCGAATATAGGAAGATTTCTGATCTGTGGGGTGAAATATGAGACAATGGTGTAGAATGAAGAGAAAGAGAATGTCAGTGTTAATGAGCGGACATTCTCGTAGTAAAGCTTCTGATATGATAATTGTGCTGATTCTTCGACTCCAACGTTGTTATCAAAGAGTGTTGTTCTCTCATTTGAAGAATTGGACTCGTTGTCAGTGTTTATCAACACATCGTTGTACTCATGTGGCAAAGAACACGGCTTGTTCTTTGAATCTTCATCTTCGTCGGTATGAATCTTTGTGTCGTTCAACACAGATATCAGCGTTGCAGTGGCAGATCCCGAAGGAAATGGAAGTTTCTCCTTAACAACAACTTGCTTCCTCAATGGAACGGCAAAGAATATACCGAAAAAGGCAAGACCTGTTGACCACACGATCAGCTGCCATAAAGAGAACGTGACAAGCTCACCTGTACCGGACTCATCAGCTCTCAGGAACTTCTCAATGGCGGGCACGACACCAACAAACCCGTACGCTAATGGTCCTGTACCGACAGCAACGGCAATGCTCTGTACAAACACATTCTCAACGTCTGTGAACTCATAACTCAACTTGCTCTGCGACTGTTTGAACACAGCAAAGGCCAAAAGAGCCGAGGGAAGCGACATCATTGAGACCCAACCCGTTTGAAGACCGAACTGGAAGTTGGACACGAGGATCAACGAACCAATGGCCAGACCGGCGACGATGGAGCGAGGCGTGATCTGCTGGATCGAGGGCTTGAGCTCCCAGGGAAGGTCCTTCCATGTTTGTGATGCTGACATATGTGTCTCGAGATGGGACTTTTGGTGTGCTTTTGGTGTAGCAGATGACAGGGAATCGATCTGGTGGGTATTCGGGTTGTGTGGCAGACAATGTATCTGTGAGTGTTCAGAACCCCAAAAAACAAACGCTTTCCCGGTTCTTTTGTATTGTTTTTATAACAGTGCAAGATAACTTTGATAAGAGCCCAATGTCCGGGACCGCAATCGCCTTCCGCGGAAGTGGGCGCCATCGACGTCCCGATTGGGCAGCTGAGCCCGAAGCGCTACACAAAGAACCACCGGGGATTACACAAAAGAACTAGTGGAAAAATGCCAGCCAAAGTTTACTAGAGTTTTGTACACACGTCACTGCTCCATCTCACCGAACAAGATGTAGTACAAGATATCACTGAGCGTCACAACACCAATCAAGCGGCCCTCGGAGTCGACAACAAACAGTCTGTGGAGTCTCGACTTTCTGATGTTGTCCAAGATGGTGGAGAGCCTGTCGTCCACAGTGCACGTGTAAACACCTTCAAAGTCATCCGATCTTCTCATCAACGCCTCGCCAACACTGAGCGACAAGTCGTTGTAGATGCCTCCTTTGATCAACCCTAACACGTCAACGGCCTCGTAAACGTTCACCAACTTGTTATGCTCATCAATGATTGGAATCGAAGACACAGAGCCATGCGATAATAACTGGATCACATCAATCACAGGCGTGTCCATCGTGGCAGTGGACAAACTCTTGTTGCAACCAATGCCCAACTCTTTCAACGGAACTTGTAAGTCTTCAATCTCTTTACAATTCAAAGAGACAAACTTCAAAATACGGTACTGTGTCAAGACACTGACGACAATCTCTCTGTGTGTATCTTCATCTTCATCAATCAATGGTATTCTTCTCGAACGGGACTCCAACATCTTCACACATGCATCGTACAACGGCTTGAAAGGGTGGATTGACCCCGTGTCAATAGGCTCAACCCCAATCGCCTTCTCCACATCTTTCAACCCATTCAACGTCAATCTGTCAACAAAGTCAAACTTGTCTGGGTTCTGGAAGTAGTACTGTATCACATTGATGAAGTCGCTCGAGTTCAACAACCCGGCAAACCTTGAGGTCTTAGCATCCCATAACGGAGCAGAAACAATGTTGTTTTGTAAAAGGATGTTCAATGACTTCTTCACCAAAAGTGACGTATCCAACACGATCAAACGGTACGACACGGGTAAAACGTCATACGAGGTCTTGGACTTCAAGAAGAGTCTGATCGCTTGCACCGCAAGAGCCTGTGTCTGCTTGATCTGTGTGTAGTCTGTGATGTTGTTGCCGTCCTTGTTATCCAAGTGTGTGGACTCGAGGCGCTCCTCGATGGAAGGGATCTGTGACATGGTTTTTGATGTGGCGTTTGTATGATTTTTGGATGGAAATATGGGTTTCTCAGGACGCTGAAAACAATAAGACACTTTCAAACGGCTCAAATTGACCAACTTCCAATGTTTACAGGCTGTTGTGCTGGCTTCTTCTCCACCCCTCACAGATCGTCCAATTCCAGCCAACCGCCTGAATTCGCGGAACTTCCACAAATTCGCGACACCCGGACACCACTGCACCAGAAAACATATAAAAGGCAGCGCCGCCCGCAAATTTTCAACTTCCTCCCCATCACGCCCTTTTCTTCTTTTCTTCTCCAAATCTCTTTGCCTTTTGGCTAAGATCAAGTGTAGTATCTGTTCTTTTCAGTGTAACAACTGGAATGTCCTCACTGAGGACTTTTTGTTATGTTACCCTTATTTTTGGACTTTGGTGGTGAGCTTTGGTTTCATTACCTTACAATGGGCTTGCTCATTGGGCTCTTACCGCATCGTGTCGCCGTCGTTGCACTGCATGACCTCTGACGCAAACCCCCCTTTTATGACTACAGTCGGTGAGGCCATTGACTGGTTGTAAAAGAGAGGAATAAAGAGAACATGAGTATGAGAAGTGTCTGTATGGGTGGCAAAGGCAGAGTTTAGGGCTCTTCTGTGGTGTCAATAGCGTAATAACAGAACATACACACAACTTGAAATATCTTCATAGACATACAAATCACCTCTCTTATACAACTCTCCACACACATAAATCCCTGGTTTGTTGTCTTTCATGATGTCAGAGCCTCACAGTTTCGCTTACTATGTGCGTGCCCGTACCGGCTCATTACACTTCCTAAAATGGAAATATGTAAACACTCGCAATAAACCGGTGACAGCGAACATTTCTTTTGCAGGCACAAAAGCATTCCAGAGACGAATCCCACAAATCAAAAGAAAATCTTCCTTCTTCAAAACACATACACTCTTCTTGTACAAGAGACCAGAGCTTCGTCGACTTCCTTCCACCCCCACTTGTCTGCCACACAGACTTTCCCACCCCATCCACCCCATACTGTTCTCTTTGTGAGTCGAAGACGATCTCACCGGGCTGGTCCTGAGTTGCTCCCTCATACAAGTGGCTATTGAAGATAGGCGGGCCCTACACACACGCACATACAACAAATCAAAGAAAGATACACACATCCCACCATGTCCACCACCATCTTGGAGTCTCCAAAGTCCACCCAGAAACGCATTACCCTCAGGTACAATGGCTCTCCAACAAGACCTTCGCTCAAGGCACAAGGCTCCACGCTCTCTTTAGCCTCCCCAACCAAGTTGAACGTTGTACACACCGATTGGGATCCAAGAACAAGCAAGCAACCACTTTCCATCCCATCGCTCAAGAGAAGCTCTTCCAACGTTGGTGCTCCAACCACTGACCGTTTCATACCATCGAGATTCACAGTTTCCAACGGAAGAGTATCAACAGAAGAGACACTGCCTCCTCCAAATGCATCCCCTTCACAACATATCAAGGCACAGTCACAGATCATCTACAGAAAGTCCGTTGCCGATGCTTGTGGAATTGAAGTTGGCCAACGTGTCTTACAATATCAGCCATTGCCTCCACAAAGTAAGTCAATCATCCAGATGAATCAGAACTCCAACTTTGCCAACCATCATAAGAAGTCCACCATTGAGCCTATCAGATCCAGAAAGATTGCTTCGAATCCAGAAAGAGTCTTAGATGCTCCAGGTTTGATTGATGATTTTTATCTGAACCCTTTGAGTTGGTCTTGTGATAACTATTTGGCAATTGCATTGGATTCAAGTTGTTATGTGTGGAATGCATCTACAGGATCTGTCACTTTACTTACAGAGTGTGACTTCTCCATTGCCTCTGTCAGATGGTCTGAAGATGGTTCATATTTGTCGATTGGTAAAGAAGATGGATCGATTGAGATTTGGGACATTGAGTCAAATTCCAAGTTGAGAACTATGAAGACCCAAGCAGGTGTTCGAATTGGATCTCAAGCTTGGTCAAGTCATCTGGTTACTGCTGGTTCTAAGTCTGGAGAGATTTTCATCAATGATGTCAGAATCAAGAACCATGTTACATCTATTCTTTCATCACACGTTGGTGAAGTTTGTGGTTTGGAGTACAGATCAGATAACATGCAGTTTGCCTCGGGATCTAATGACAACACAGTTTGTATTTGGGATAGCAGAAGTTCTGTTCCACAGTTCACCAAGACAACTCATACTGCTGCTGTCAAGGCATTGGCATGGAGTCCAGATATCACTTCATTGTTGGCTACTGGTGGTGGTTCATCTGATAAGCACATCCACTTTTGGAACACTACAACAGGTGCACGTGTCAACAGTATCGACACCGGTTCTCAGATCTCCTCGTTGTTTTGGGGTTCTTCTGATTCATTTGGCAAAGAGATTGTTACCACTGGAGGTTATCCAAACAACTGTGTCAGTGTCTATTCCTATGAACACAGAATCAAAGTGGCTGAGATTGAGAATGCACATGACTCCAGAATCATCTCTGGTCAGTTGTCTCCAGATGGCTCCACTTTGGCCACTGTTGGTGGTGACGAGAACTTGAAGTTCTTCAAGGTGTTCAACAAGAACAAGAAGAAGGACTCCTCGAGTGCCATCTCCAACGGCAGAACCATGTCCAAGACGATGATGATTAGGTGAAGAGGAGAGATACCCGGCACATTTCTATACAGAACGATTCCAATGAAAGTGATGATCTTAATTTTAAACACTTGCAGTTTGTGTGTGTGGGCGCGAGTTTTGTTAGCTACTAAATTTCTGCTAACATCCCCAGGGCCGATTTCCTGAGGGCCGGGTACATGAACAGGGTCTAGCGTGGCGACACATCTGTTTAGTGTACTCTTTCCTCTATAACAGAATAATGACTAATCTATGGCTATACCTATCTAAATAATAATGATCAACAGAGTCTGTGTTACTCAACTAGATAGTTTATATGGGTATTTATAATTTATTCATGAACTAGAAGGTTAGAATGTGGAAGTAGAATGTTGAATACGCTCTGCGCCCCTTTTCGAAAAACCTGGACGATTCATGAGACAAATCCAGCCATGCGTTGGTACGAAATCGCACTTCTATTTGTGTTAATAACTCTGCGCACAATGTAGCTATCGATGAGGTCTTTGCAGAATTGGAATCACAGTAAATTGATACAGTCTAGCATACTATCCAGAGTGTTTTTTGACCACAGGTCAGGAAGTTGGTTTTTCAGGGTCAGGAAAGGTGGATGACACCAATGAGGAACAACCACAGATGTAGCATTTGCGCTAGGGAGTTTCTGGATGTGTCATTATCATCTGTATGAATGGGGGTGTGTTCATAGAGCTTCAAAACTTCAATTAGTTGTGTTTTGATGGAGTTATGTACTATTATCTAGATTTCCTAGTTTGGTCATTTACAGGGGATTTGGTGTCCATAAAGATTTATAACCAGTGTCATTCCACTCTCTAGAGCCTGATGAGCTCTATCATATACTATAATCCCGTTTTGGTGCCTTATTTGTTGAGCTATTGGTCATGTAAGTTTGCTTGGAACAGGTAGTGTATGTCTATAATGCCGATTCAAGCGACAATCAACACAATTGGGAGCAATTGGGGCAAACATGTATCTTATAGTGACTACTGGGAGCACACTGCTACCACTAGGAGCACTATACGGTCGTTATCCATGGAGTTATGAGGGAGTTTAGTTACTACACACACGTGACACAGAGCATGGCGCCAGTTTTGGTAGCTGTCGCCACATACTTACTAATTTTCCCACCTATGGAAAAACTAACGTGGCGACACTTCTGCTTATGACTCTATCCTCCATAACAGAGTAACTAGAGACATCTGGGGATATCTATTTATACAAGGATGATCATCAGAGTCTGAATTATATTCTTTGAGCTTTTTCTTTGTTAATAGCGGCATTTGGCAGTGGTTACTTGAGTTACTTCGTGTTACGGTAACGTGGTAACTAACGGTTACGGTTACGGGACGTTACGGTTACTTTCCAGGCACAGGTTACTGGATCGCTAGCCAGCTCTATAACGGAATAAATAGAGATATTGGAGGATATCCAGCTATGTAAAGATGATAATCAGAATCAGTGTTACTCAACTGAATATTTGTATTGATATTTAGATCTTGTCTATGGAGTAGAAGGCTGGTCTTCGAAAGTAGAGCATCGAATCCAGAGCCCTTTTCGAAAAACGGCACGCCTCGAAATCTCGTTCCTGACACAAGTCCACTACTTTTTTTTTTCGCGGCTTCCCTGTACATAATAAGGCGTGGGTACGTGACTTTTTATAATCTGTTATTGCACTCTATAACTGAATAACTAGGGATATATCGGGATATACAGCTGTACAGACCTGGGGATGTGCATATGTATTACTCAACTGCATAGAGCTTATGGACATTGAGACCCTGGTTATGGAGTAATGGCTCACATTTGGAAGTAGACTATCGAATCTAGAGCGTTTTTCGAATTTCAAAAACGACGTACCGAAACTTGGGAGAAAAAAATCACCTTCCGGAAGGTGGGACTGGGGAGGTGGGGAGGTGGGGAGGTGCCGGGCCGGGGAGGTGCTACAGAAGGTGGTCTTTAGAAGCTAATATACTATACTCTATTACGTAGGTTATAAGGAGTTCCCAGGCTCACGACCTATTTGAGAAGACGGAAGCAGTAGTTATAAGGAACTCAACAAAGCATAGTTTATAACATTTCGATAATCTGATGTGGAGTTAGCAGCTGTTTATGTTTACAAAAGGAAGAATCTAGAGCTGTTTCTGAGATTCCCAAGTTTTGGCTAAATCCTAAGTGACAAGAAGTTTTTGGGCAAAAGTTTTACAGAGGCGATCACGTGACCTGAGGATTCACATTCGCACGCCAGCCACCGGGGCCAGAAAATTGGGAAGGTTTGACAAGTAATTGCAACTACCCCCGAAATTACATTATAATCTATATTCGAACTTGTGGGTTATAGGGCAATGTGAAATTGTACAAGTATAACAAAGATACTATATAGAGTACGACTATGTATGTTATATGAATTTTCAGTGGATATTTGTGGACTGAGTAGTGCTTCTAATATACCAAGTGAAGGAACTAGAGCACTTTTGAAACTCCTACAGGTTTTTGTAGGTTAGGTACTTTCTAAAAGCTATATGATATCTTGGAGAGTCAGATAGAGAGATGAATTCAGGTTCATGAAGCAGTATTACTGGTACTAAAGGTACCCTTGTCTAGAAGTTTTTAGAGTTAAAGCATTATTTGTACCGAATATACATGTGATGTCCGGGTTTCGGCCAAAGCTCGCGCCGATTTTGACAAAAACTGACCCCACACCACAAGGCGAACAGCTACAGGCAATAGACATGTCAATCCAACGACTAAAGATACAAGATAAACCACAATGAAAGAATCAGAATTCAAGAAACATTACCCAGGTTTGCCAAAGGAAGTGCTCGAGAGAGGAAAAGCTGTGCGGTTGATCTTCTTTGGTGTGCCGATGTTTATCGTGACGAGCATCATGTTATACAAGAGAAGTGAGTGTCTTAATCCTTTACATGTTTCAGAATTACATACTAACAACTACGCTAAAGTGATCCTTGGTGAACAGAAGAAAGTCCAGGTGGGTGAATTCATGAGTGATGGAAGCATGAGACCCTTCTCACAGAAAGAGATCGAACAAAGAGACAAGAGCACAGTGTTTACATCCTTGTTTGGACAAGACAAGGTCAACTACAGCCAAGAGGTGAAGAAGTGAAGGGGAGCATCCTGCATATATTTATTGAATCTATTTATTTGGAGAAGTTCAGCAGCACATCCCTGGTCATATGGGATGATATACAGCCATACACGTATCTACTTCTACTACAACACTTCCATGTAACAATCCCTCATTGAATAAAAACAACCGTATAAAAAATGTCTCTCGTAATAAATCATCTCCAAACTGGTTTTGGAGGAGGTGCACCCATTCTATCACCTAGAGAAGACCCAGATCTTGAACCCAAAGCAGAACGACGACCAGTGCTTAATCTTGATTCACTTCGATCAACGCTCAGTCTTGACACACCACGCTCAACACTCATACTGGAAGAGCTTCTTTCACCTCTCTCCATACTCAGCCTTGAACTTGCACGCTCGACAAGCTCTTTTATTGGTGTGGGTTGTGGAAGCATGGATCTTCGTCTTGATCCACCACCGATGGAGCTCCGAACTGGGGTTTGTGGAATCATTGAATGTCTGTGAGAGACACCTGTTCTCGAAGGAACAACTTCTGTTCTTGTAGCTCTCGACAATGCAAGTGATGTAGATGGCCTTTGAACACTTCTTGTCCCAAGACTTGATGTGGATCTCGCAGGTGGTAACATTGAAGAACGAGAAGGTGGTCTCTCTGAACCAAGACGGGAAGAAGGTCTCTCAAAACTGACACGGGATAATGGTCTTGGGATCTTGGATTTGAAACTCTCTGGTGTTCTTGATTTCATATATGGTGAAGGAACTGGGATCCTCGATTGACTCAGGACAGTGCTGGAATCTGAAACATGGCGTTTTGGAGCCGGTGTTTGGAAGACATCTGGGGAACCGTTCAGTAGTTGATTCAAAGTTTCTTCATGTGCATCTTTTCGTGTACTTGTTGGTGTTTCACTGACTTCATAAAGATCATCAAGGATTGGCTTCTCAGGTGATGATGATCTGTGAGATAAAAGTGAACTTGATGACAGACGTACTGATGAGCTGAAACTCGATCTATCTGAAATCAACGAGTTCTTCAGATCAGGGATTTTCTTCAGATCTGTAAGTATTGATGGATCTTTGGACTTGGAAGGTGTAGCATCAAGTGAGTTGTGTTTTGCACTGTCGGCCAGTATTCTGTTCTGATTTTGTTGTAGTTGCAACTCTTCAGGTTTCCTCACTGATGTTGGATCACTTTCAATGATAATCGTCTTCAAATTCATCTTGTTGAGTAAGAATTGTCCATATCGACTCTTTCTCTTATCCTTTGCCTCTTCATCAGCAGTCTTCTCTCCAGATACTTTCCGTGTTCCGTGATCCAATGAAAGTTTCTTGAAACTCTGTGATATATCTGTGCTCTCATCAACGACGATCTCTGTAGTATCATCCATCTTATCAATGTACTCTTGTGGAATCTTGTCCTTGACAGTCAACCAAGCATCTGCCAGCTCATTACTCTTCTCCATAACGTTGACATCAATCAACTGTTCATCAATTGCTTGGTTGATGAGAATAAATGTGTTCTCAACAATATCAGTTGTATACTTAAGCCTCTTGAACACCTGTGATTTGAAGACACTATCCTCTTTCAACAATGCCATCTTGTTCACTTCTTTCTCAACATTGGATATGAGGAAAGACATCTCTGTGTTCAAATATGAGAAAATCTCACTCCATCTCTTGTCAATCAATTCATACTTCAAATCTGTCACTTCATTCTGCAAATACTGCATCTCTTTGACCAAAGCATCAAACTTGTCACTCATCTTCTTGGAATCAGCCAGATTTGTGTCTCCATACTTGTTGTTGAAGTCCTCTATTCTCAAAGGGATGAAGTTCAAACTGGCTTTGAGAGGATCAACGACGTTCTTGAGTGACAAGTACTCTGCGTAGAGCTCATTGTCAATCTCATTGAGCAGCGGCAAGCGGAGTTGATTTCTCTGTTGTAAGAGCTTCTTCGTTAAGATCTCCAAGTTGAAGCTCGGAGCATGACGCACCGGTGAACTGAATCTCTTCTCATGTATCTTGAAACACTTCTTGAGACAGTTCTCCAGCTCTGTGTTGATGGAGTTCATGGTGAGGTTGTAGATGTCGTTATACTCGGCGGCAACGTCAATCTTGGTCTTCAAATGCAGCAAGTGATCCCTTTTGATCTCCAAGCTGGCTTCACTCAAGGCATCCAACTTGTCGAAGACAAGCGTCTCAGGCATGTTCTCCTCCGTAAGGTTGGTCTCCAAGAGGTTCAAAGCCTGAAGCACGATGGAGTCAACAGACTCGATGTTGCGGAAGATCTCGTAGAACTGCGGCTTGCCCTCGCTGAGCCACTCCGGGTCAAACGGCGTGTCGAGCGTGCCCAAGTGGCCGAAGATCTCGCGGACCCTGGCGGTGTAGTAGAGCATGTCGTCAACAAGCGACTCAAGCCTGTGTAGCTCGAAGGGGTCCAAGTGCGCTACCGCGCGGAAGAAGTTGAACTCTGTGCGGATGGTGAGCACCTCCGAGAGCTTCCGCTGGTCCGTCTGGAGGCTCGTTTCTGTGTACATCTCTCTTGAGCGCTGGATCTGTTGCGGTGGGCGCTTGAATGGGGGCTGGGCGGCTAACTGCTGTTGTTTGTTTTGTTTTTGTTTTGACAGACGATGTTTACTTTTCTGCCACCGTGGCGCGGGTCAGTAATGGATCACCGCATGTTTCAGATGTCTTGTGCGCTATTTTCGGTGATCTCTTTGGGGTTGTGGGATGAGGGTTGGTGTTAATGGTTAATATAGCACCAATAACACACTCACGGACCTTGGAATGGCAAAATCACCGTCAGCCAGGCCTCAGATCGACCATTCCAGTGCCCAGACGAGGCTCTAGATCTCTAGATAAGCACCAAGACGTGCAGATATGTACAAGTCTTGCAAGTCATAAAGTCATGAATAATTGTTAATGAATATGTAGATCTGTATAAACAAGTTTATCATTTGGATGCGTGATGTTCTCCATTCTGGCTGTTCTTCACAACAGAGTCGTCAAAGGTCAGGTCTTCAAGTCCGTTCTTGATCATCTCCTTCTTTATGAACTCCTCGGAGAAGTCTTCAACATCATCATTCTCCTCACTGCCTTCTTCCTTCGCGTGTTGCTTCTTCTTCTTCTTAGCGTGGGTATTTTCAGAAGGTTTGTCCTCGTTCAACAACTTGTACAAAGCGGAGTTTCTGTTGGCGTACAGATCAACAAAGTGACCAGTCTCTGCAACTTTACCGTCATGACCCAAGACAATGACCAAATCGGCTTTTCTGATGGTGGACAAACGATGAGCAATGGAAATGGATGTCAAGTTTTCATCCCTCATAAGTTTTTGAAGTGTCAAGTTGATAGCATGTTCACTCTTACTGTCCAATGCAGATGTGGCTTCATCCAAGATCAACACCGATGGGCTCTTGATCAATGCTCTAGCAATGGAAATTCTTTGCTTTTGACCACCAGATAACAAGGCACCTCTTGGCCCAATGATGGTATCGTATCCATCTGGGAATTTTTCAATGAAATCGTGACAGTTGGCCTTCTTAGCAGCTTCGATGATGACTTCTTCTGGAACCTGAGACGACTTGAGACCAAAGATGATGTTGTCACGGATTGTTCCAGACATCAAGATTGGCTCTTGTTGAACAACACCCAAGTGTCTTCTCAATGATTTGGCATTGTACTTGGTGATGTCTTTACCATCAAGCAGAATTTGACCACCAAGTGGATCGTAATAACGGAGCATCAATGATGTGATTGTGGACTTACCTCTACCACTTGGACCCACGATACAGACGTTAGAACCAGCAGGAATCTTGAACGACAAGTCTTTGAAGATAGTCAACTTTGGTCTTGTTGGATAAGAGAAGCAAACGTTTTTGAATTCAATTTCACCATGTGGTTTCTCTCTCAACGGGATACCTTTTGTTGGTTCAATCTTTGGATGTCTATCGACAAGTTCAAACAATCTTGAAGCAGCACCACTACCTTTCATCAACTCGGAGTAGAAAGAGGCAAGACCAAACATAGAAGATCCAGAATGGTTGACATAGAGCATAAAAGCAGCCAAGTCACCAACGGACAATGCACCACTAGCAACCAATTGAGCACCATAGGCCAAAATGACCAAGAATGTAGCATCACTCATCATGTAAGTACTCGAGTAGAATGTAGCATTCAACTTAGCCTCACGTTTACCAAGACCGAAAACTCTTCTGATGGCCCCATTATACTTGCTCAACTCCTTCTGTTCAGCAACAAATGATTGGATTGTCTTGATACCACTGAGTTGTTCTTCACCAACCTTGGTCAAGTTACCAGTAGCTTCCTGGATTCCTCTAGAAATTTTTCTAACCTTGTTACCAAAGATCAAAGTTCCGACAAGAATGGCAGGAAGGAAGATGAACACAGCAGATGCCAACTGAGTAGAGATTAGGAACATAGATGTGATACTGACAGTACCCGTGATAGCATGTTTGAATCCATCACTGATGTTTTGAGTCATAGAACGAGACACAACGTAAGCATCAGAACCCAATCTCGAGATCAAATCACCAACTTTGTGAACGTCAAAGAACTCAGCGTCTTGACTCATGGTACGTTTAATGACATTTGATCTCAAGCGAGCAACGAGTCTTTCACCAAGGATTCTGAGCATGATGATACGGCCATAGTCAGCAGCGATACCGAAGAGCAGGAACACGGCCAACACACTAACGAATTCATAGAGAGATAGACCAAAGACGATGTCTGGTAGTTGTCCTTCAAGGACATGCTTCGTAGCGTCTAGCACAAGTCCATACGCCTTTGGCATGGTCATGTTGACCAATACGGAGACCAAGAGTAACGTAAGTGCCACTGAGAGGAGTCTCCAGTCCCTGAATGCAAGTTTGACGAGTTTTCCCAGGTCCTTGAACACAGAGCCCATTGGTTCCTCTTTGGGCTGCTCTGGTGATGGCTTGGTGTGCTGTTGGTGCTCTTCTTTGGAAGTTTGTTCGTACTCTGCCTCATGCGATGTCACGTTTTGTGTTGTGTGTGGCTTGTTTGTACTGTTGTTCTTTATCGTGGGCGATGAGTGGAAGAGTCTCAGTGAAGTTAGCGTCTTGCTGGGTGTGACTGTGGGTGTTCCGGTGTAAGATACAGCGCTGTTGGCCCGTAGTGAGAGCAAGAGAGACGGGCGGCTCATCAGCGAGGCCGGGTGCGAGGAGAGGTGTCTCTGTAGTGTCATAGGCAGAGTCGCTGGCCTCGTGGCCAATGACCTCAGCGAGTGTGTGAAGGGCAGCGCCTTGAGCACCGACGACATGACTGGCAGTGGGCGGGTTCGGGTCGCTTGTGGAAGGCTGGCGGGCGTTTGTGCAGGGCGGTTTCAGCGTGGATGATCAGCAGAGGAGTGTTTAGGCAGATTGGTGGACAGAAGCAATGAACTGGTGGGTTTCCAGGACTGGCGCTCCGTTGCTGTTGGCGGTGAAGTTCCCAAGTCGTTGAAGACTCACCAACTTTTTGGACAGGCGAGCGCGGGACCCTCGGACTCCATCAACACAAGGAGCCGGGATACAAGGACACATATTTATACAACTACGCCAGCATTTCAAAGTGTAAAGAATATCATAAGGCCATATCTCAGGGATTATACAACGTAATACCGTAAAAAGCAATTTCAAAGCTCAGCTCTGTTTACTGCTGCAATGGCTGGGCCTCCTGAACGACACCGTTCTCGATCTTCAACACCTTAGCCTCAGTCTTACCACGAGCGATGACCTGGTTGGTCTGGGCCTCAGCCTTGAGGGCGTTTCTGGTGGTCTTAGCAGCAATCTGCAAGTACTTGTTGAAACTGTGCTGTTGTTAGTATCGCTCTTGGTGATCGGTGGAGTACACACCTTCTCTTTCAACAGTATTAGCGTCACAGCGTACACCCAATTTCACCATACGGGCGGCGTTTCCGCCCAGGAAAGAGATGAGGTGGTGTAGTATCATATGAGAAACACGTACGAGAAGCCGGCTTTTCTCCAGGTAGACATTTTGGTGGTGTTTGGTGGTGTTATGAGTCGCCGATTTGAAGGTGTCGTTCCCACTCTGCCGGCTTTTTCTTTCGCCCACCAAACCGTGGATTTTGATTTGGCGCGGTTGAGTGCCTAATTGGGAAATACTGTGTTAATCATGAAGTATATGAATGTGTACCAGCTGCGCTGCCGCGCACACTGCAAATTTGGTAGGCGATGAGCTCGTTCACCAACACAACAACAGCTGTTTGAAGGGCGGCGCTCCACAGAACAACGGCTTCAAACGGCCCTGGCACCACACAGAATGACCGTTTCCAGAGACCACTACTACCTGCTCGCCTCAGACATCGAGGCAGAGCGCATCAAGGCCGCCGTCGCCCTCATCAACGAGCTCACAAGCGCCAACAGCGACGAGGAATGGGACTACGCCCTCAAGAGACTCATCAAGGGTCTTTCGTCCTCGAGAGCCTCCGCCAGACTCGGCTTCTCCACGTGTCTGACCGAGATCGTCAACGTCAGAATCGCCGACGAGAAGCTCACCGTCCAGCAGCTCATCGAGCAGATCAACGAGCACAACAAGGTCGCCAGCTCCATGAACGGCAGGGAAGAGCGTGCTGTTCTCTTCGGCAGACTCTTCGGTCTCCAATGCCTCTCGAACGCTAACTCTGGTATCTTCAGTGCAGAGGTCGACCCAGAGAACTTCAAGCTCTTTGTTGACAACCTGGTGGAGCTCTCGTGTACCAAATCATGGATCAGAGAGCCTTCTCTCTTCACTGTCTTCACGCTGTTGAGATCTCTCTACGCCAAGTTGTCCGACGACTTGATCCTGTATGTCTTCACCAAGCTTGACGAGAACAAGCTCGCCCTTACCACAGAGGGTCTTGCCATCTTCCTTGCCATCCCTCCACAATTCAGATCCAAGAAGTTGTCCACCATTGAATTCAAAAACTCCACGTGGAAGAACGCTGATCCTTTGCACAAGTCCAATCTGTCCTTGCTCACCAAAGTGTTGAAAGACATTTCCACTGAGGATGATGCTGATCTTGAAGAAGAAAAGTCCAAGAAGAGCAACTCCAAACAGAAGGGCTCATGGTCCCCACGTTTGCACTTTGTCTGGTCTTTGATCGTGAGCGAGTTTGTCAAGTCCTCGACCGATGCTGATGACGAACAGGTTGCAAATTCCAAGAAGAGAAAGAAATCGAGTGAGAAGAAGTCCAAGAAGTCCAAATCTTCTTCATCCAAGGCCATCGACTCCGAATCTCTCCACGTGTCCGAGTTCTGGAAGATCATCATCGATGAAGGGTTCTTCAGTGAGAAGGCTTCCCATGAAAGAAAATACTGGGGCTTCGAAGTGTTTGGTCTCTTCTTCCAACAAGTCCAGCCAGAAATTGTTTCTACACTCTTCACAAAGAACTTTATGAGAACATTGATCAACCAGTCATCTGATCAGTCTCGTATGCTTAACAAGATTGCAAAGAAGACCCTTACAGTTATCACTGATACATGCAAACAACAACCACTCAAGACCGTTCCAGTTCTTGAAAGCATCCTCATAGGTCCATCCGGTAACCTTCACTTTGACAAGCTTACAAAGTCCAAGACTACAGAACTCCTTCTTAGTACTGATGCTCCAAACTCACAACTTGCTCAATTGTTCATCCAAGCTCTTGACAAGCACGTCGAGGACAAAGACGCACAGGTCAAGAACCAGAAGTGGGCGATTGATCAACTCCTCCATCTCGTTAGAGCCAAGAAGTCCAAATTGGAGAAGAGCTCTGATTTGGAATGGGTTGACTCCATTTTGAAAGCATTGGTTAAAAGATCATACATCCAGACTGGCGAGAAGAAAGAGAAGAAGAAGTCTAAGAAGACCGATGAGGACGATGATATGGAAGATGAAGAAGAGGAACAGGATCCAATCGTTGAGTTTGCACAAGAAAGACTCAACTCCATCATGTCTGATGTCATCTCCATTGAACGTACTGATAACCAAACATGGTCATACAAAACACTCAACTCTCTCCTGGACCTCATTGAGCAAGGCGCTACACCAATCTTCAACTTTGATGAGGAGTTAGAGACCGTTAAGACCAAATCATTGAAGATTTTGAAGAAGATCAGATCTAAGAGAGAATCTCAACACAGTGATAACTCTCGTTTACTCGTGTTTGAGTTGTTGTTCTCCATGGTTGTCCTACAGTTGTTCTCTGGTGATTCTGAATCCGTTAACACATTGCAAGAATTACAGGACTACTACTATGGAACAAAGAAGGAAGAGGATGAGGATCACGATAAAGTGTTGGGAATTGTGGAGATCTTGTTGAACTTCTTATCCCAGAACAGTTCGTTGTTGAAGAAGCTGAGTTTGATCATTTGGGAGAATTGGTGTGATAAAGTAAATGCTGAGGGTTTAGAACTCTTGTATGATGTCATTGTTACAAAGGAGAACAGTGAGGGTCAGAGAGCATTGTTTGAAGGTGAAGAAGAGTTTGTCGATGAGGACGAAGAAGAAGAACATGACCACAGCCATGGTGAAGATGAGGAGGAAGATGAAGAAGATGACGAAGAAAATGATGATGACGACGATGATGAAGATGATGATGATGACAGCATTGAAGAAGTGGAGAAGAAGACCAACGTTGCCCTTGCTGAGGCCCTTCGCATTCCACATAACGGTGAAGTTGTTCTCAGCTCTGATGACGAGGATGACTTCTCTGATGAGTCCATGGATGATGAACAGATGATGGCCATTGATGATCATTTATCCAAGATCTTCCAACAACGTCGTGAGGCATTGGACACTGTTCAGACAGGAAACAAGCGTAAACAGGAGAAGATCGTCGCAAAGGAATCCATCGTCCTGTTCAAGCATCGTATTGTTGATTTGCTTGAAGCTTACGCTAAGAAGTGTCCAGAGAGTGGATTGATCTTGGGTATGGTTAGTCCTTTGCTTACAGCCATGAAGATCACTTTGGACAAATCACTTGGTATCAAGATCCACAAGTTGTTGAAGAACAGAGTTTGCAAATGCAAGATTGCCAATGTCTCTGAGATTAACAAGGAAGAGTTACTTGAACAATTGAAGAAGATGCACAAGGACGTGTTGCGTACTTCGAACACCAATGACTTCAACTTATCCTCGTCTCAGTGTTCCATCTTCATCAGCAAACAGTTGATTCAGGCAGATGAAAGTGCCATTGATGAGGTTATTGATTTGTACTCTGATTTGATGAAGCAGTGGTTCAAGAAGAAGAACTCCAGATTGACAAGTTCCATGTTCTTTGACTTCATCAACTGGATGAACTCTAAGAGATCCAACTGATGTTTGAATGACGATTAATTAAAATTATATAGACATGTTTTTGGCAGAGATATTCCACCTTGTATTATACGTTGCATCTTAATATCTATCAACGTCTGTATAAGTCGAAGTTTATCATAAATCTCGAACTCATTCCATTAAAAAGGGGTGATTTTATATAGACTTTTAACAAACAGCTGTCTTCACCAACTCAACAACCTCTTGAGAAAGTTCATCAGCCTCAGTTCTAGTAGCAGCCTCTGCGTAGATTCTAACAGCGTCTTCAGTACCTGAAGCTCTAACAAAAGATCTTCCCTGGGAGTACTTCTTCACAGCCTGGTCGATAAGGTTCTGAAGGCCAGATGGGGAAGTCAACTGTCTCTCTGCGTTTGTAGTCTTGAACACGTTTCTGTCAGGAACGATTGCCTTAGCCAATCTGTTTGGTAAGTCAGTGTATGACATGTCCCAATCAGCAGGAGACCATCTCTTGATAGCCAAAACGGAAAGCACAGCCAACAAATCCGAGATGGCATCACCCACTGTCTGATTGATCAATTCTGACAAACGGATCAAGGCATTGAGAGCACGTTGTTCATCCGGAGTTGATGGTTCTCTTTTCTTCAAAGTCTCAACAAAGACATCAGAGAAAAGAACTGTACCGTGACCATTTGCCTCGAAATAGACACCGACGTCGAATTTGGCAGCTTCGTGGTGTAAGTGCTTTACACCTGTTGGAGTACAGACGACTGGGACTTTCAAAACATCGGTGATATAGTTTGTTGAGGAACCATTAGCATAAGCTGTTTGAACAACACCAATTTGAGCAGTCTCACCAAGACCAGCCTTAGAGATGAGATCTTTGATGAATCCTGCAAGAAGTGTAGCAATCTTGTCACCATCGAGCAATTTGAAAAGTCCAGTGTCGTCTGTGTAATAGAAAACGACTCTATCAGCATCACCATCAAAAGAGGCATATAGTTGAAGTGGGACAGGTGTGATGTTCTGTGGGAGACGTTGGCCTGTCTTGACGTAGTCAGCACCAGAGTTGACATTGAGTGCCTCTGGGACGGTGTATTCGTTGTTGACAATGGTGGCATCAATGATGGTGCTCAACTGTGTGAACAACTTCTCAGCTTTTGGACCTCCGATACCGTTAGCAGCGTCAATGGTGATCTTGATAGGACCATGAACGTTCTCTTCTTCGAAAAGGGTCTTCAAAGCAGTGGTCAGTTTGTCGTAGTAGCCGTCCTCGGTTGGAACACCGTAGCTCAATGGACCGTTTTCAGTGTTGATGGCTCTGACCAAGTAGTGCAATTGTGGAGTAGTCAAGAGGTGGTAGTTACGGTATGTTGTGTTGAACACTTTGAGACCATCGATGGTTGCCTCTGTCAAAGCTGGACCGGAATCACGGGAGTCACGAGCGATAATGACGTTCGCAGGTGTGTTCTCCAGGTCAATGTTCAACTGGACAGCGAGCTTGAGGATCTCAGCCTCGATTTCCTCGGCATTGTGCAAGTTGGCCAACGTGGTGGCGTATGCTTCCCAGGATTGCTCGAGCATTTCACCTTGTGGATCGACGAGCTTGACTCCGTTGTCCTCCGGAGGGTTGTGGGAGGCGGTGATCATGACACCAATGGTCTGACCATCCAAGTATTTGGAACGGAGGGAGGCAAGGAGACCCACGACGAAGACGACGGAGTCCAATGTGTTTGCCTTTGTTCTGAAACCAGCAGTTCCATAGGCGAAGGCAACGTCCTTTGGCTTCTGGTGCGCGGCGTAGAACTGGGCGAGCTGTTTCTTGAGATCGAATGCCATTTTGGGTCGAGTGGCAGGTCTTTGTTTGCGGTTCTGGGTGCGCACTGAAGAGGCAAAGTGTAACAAGAGAACGTGCAAAAGTGAGGTTTTCGGAGCGACAACTGTCAACAAGAGCGTCCTGATTTGGAAGATACCCTTTTAGGCTATTTATGTGTATTTGCGCGAACTCGTTTGTTGTCTTCCCTCATGACCTTTTGAGTCTCAGACCACATCTTCACCCTTTGAACAATAAGAAGAAAGAACCAAGAGAATTCATCATCAACGGGTCAGCTGTAAAAAATGGCCCCTCCAACGCCTGTCATCCACAGAGACGAGCTCGACAGCGTGTTCCAGCTCAAAGAGCGCGTGGACTACAACGACTGTGTGCTCCGGTCACTAACACAGCACAACTGCGTCTTCGATGGCGGGCTGGTGAACTGTGTGCCCTTCACGAGGCTGTTCCGGGACTGTGCGTTGAGAGGAAAGAAGAAGCGGCTGACGGTGGAGATAACGGACCTCAACACGAACAAGGAGGCCAACGAGGCGACGTTGTTCCTCCGTGCACAGGAGAAGCTGCGGAAACAGATGCTGAAGGAGGAGCAGTAGAGAAGGAAGAGAGAGGACATGCACTGCCTACAAACCACGACTAATGACTGCTAATAATTGAATACGAATGATCTATAACATAGAGTACTGCATCTGTAGAAGAATCGCATGTGACTGCTACTTTATTAGCAAGTCCCAACAACCCCGCGCTCCATCAACAAAAGCATCGCCCCGTTCGATTAGCCGCCCAGCTACCAACAACAACACCGTCCCTTCACACCACAAAGAGCAGCGCAATGGCACAGATCTCGCCGACACAGGAGCACTACCTCAAGCGCGAGCTCATCCGTCTCCAGCTCGAGAAGGAACTGGCGTTGTTTAACGACCCGCACGCCCTCCGCCGCTTTGGCTTCCCTTTCCACAGCAGCGACCCCAAACAGCTCACCAAGAAGGGCGCTGAGGCTGAGATCGAGCACTCGGACAAGGACGCCATCTCCGAAGACTTCCCGCTGATGAAGTACTTCTTCTCGCACTTTGTCTTGACGATGCCCTTCGTCTCGCAGGACCAGCAGGACTACACGGAGTTCTGGATCAAGAAGGTGCAGGTGTTCTACGAGAACTTCATGGGCATGTCTGTGAGCGAGTCGATGGACCGTGACGAGCTGACGAAGCGCAGGAAGACGGGCACGAGGGTGCAGAAGATGCTTGTGATGGTGTACAACTCTGGGATTGGCACCGCCAACGAGCTGGAGTACTATCAGCACGGCAAGTTTGACATCAAAGGCGAAGAAGAAGTGGAGAGCAAACGACTGCAGAAGTTGCTGTTCCCCTCGAAAGAGACACTCCAGGACCACTTATCCAAAGGCTTGTTCATCAATGGCATCAACGTCAACGTCAGCGGTGTCAGAGTCGTCAAAAAGGCCAACAACAAGTTCCTGACGGGTCTCAACTTGGCCAAGTCACATGAGAAGCACTTTGAGTTCCTCATCAAGACCCGTGTCGACTTGCCAGAGAGCGAAGATGTCTTTGTGTCAAGACGGTACACCGATTTCAAAGAACTCCATCAAAAATTGAAGAAGAAGTACCCTGGTAAGCACCTTCCAAAGCTTCCATCAAAAGTCAAGTCCATGATCAGTCTTGGCTCATCAACCACTGAAGACTATGAAGAAGACATTGAGGAACTGGACGAGGATGAAGAGATGGCGGAGAAAAACACGATGAAGCACGATGAAGAGATCAGAAGAAACCTGACGAACTTGTTCCAAGACCTTAAACTGGGTTCAGCAACACAACAAGAACCACCAAAGACACCAACTTCACAAGTCAATGAGAAGTTCACCACTGCACCATCCTCACCTGCTGGTTCTATCAAAAGATCCAAGTCGCCTATCAAGTCACCAAATGCCCTTTCATTCATGAATCCATCCAAGTTGTTTACACCAACAGAGAAGAAGTCCAGACCTTCCTCATCATCAGACGTTGAGAACAAACTCCCACGTGAAAAGACTCGTGTTGGTCTTCGTGCTTATCTTCGTGAACTTTTGAGAGACTCTGAGGTTTCACATTCGGATACCCTCAAAGAATTCTTGTTCAAAGGTAAGATCATGCACTTGACCAATGAGGACAAGATTGATATGAAGATCAGAGAGAATTTGGATTTGTTGTTACTGTTGAACCAAGTCAAGTTCCAACGTGAAGCGTATGCAAAGATCAACATCATGAAAAAGGATTCTTTACCACTCCGTGCCAAACTTCTTGGTTCAGATAACGGTATTGTCGAGATTTTCAATGAGATTAAGACCAAAGACCACATCAGTGATCTATCACCAATGTTAAGAAACTTCATTGAATGGTCAAAAGTTGAAGTCGCAGCCACCATTTATCAACTGTTCCTCGGTGGTGATAACTCATACGAGTTGTATTCCCAAGTGCGTCGTTTACACAAACTGATGCCATATTCGTTGATGATCAACATTTTGAGATTCACTAACCCAATGAGTATCATCAAGACTATGATTGATCTACTGATGGCTAGTCCATTTGGTGGTAAGTCTTTGTTACAGACTCTGTTTTATGGTATTTTGTCAGATGACATCAGGTCTCAAACGAAGATAATTGCAGATTTGGAGGTTAAGGTTGATAATCAAGAGATCCTTGCAAGATTGAAACTGTTTGTGTTTGGTGATCCAAGTTATGATTTGGTTGAGAATATCAGACAAGAGGCTAAGGATTTACAAGTTGATTTGTTGTTGACTTTGATCATTTCTCCACAGTTGGCTGAACACTCTCATGTTGATGATCATTTGATTGGTAGAGTGTTTGAATCTTATAATGAGTATAAGAAACTCAAGAAGTTTGAAGACTCACCAGAAGAGTTGGAATTTGTCAATCATGAGAAACTGGAGTTGTATTCTGATTTGAAGGCCCTTTTCAAGCTTTATGTTCGTAATAGGGATAAAGAAATCATGCAACAACTTTGGACAGAACCTGAACTTACATCGATATTGAGAGACGTTTTCACCATGTTTTATCAACCATTGGTCAACTTGTTTTCAAGTTCTCACGTTGATGTTGCATTCAAGAGATTTGAGAACTTCATGGATGATTTGGTTTCTTTGTTGGACAGATTGACACACGAGATGTATACGACTGATACTAGTAAGATTGTTGATGATATCATGAAGGTGTTGGATAAACATGCCGATGGGCTGTATCAATTCATTCATGACGTTTATCTCAATGATAAAGATGGACTCTTTGATAAGTTGATTGGTTGGATCAATATGATTTTGAACTTTTTGAGAAATGCAAAGAATAACAATCCAAAGAGACAGCCGGTGAGATTGGATTTTGCAGAGATGCTTATTGATGAAGGTGTTGATAAAGAGGGTATCTTGGAAGAAGTGGATACTATTGTGGAGAGTGTCAAACGTCAGCATGAGGAGTATAAGAAGAAGTTGGCCAAACAACAAGAGAAACCACTGAACGTGATTGATGATAACTGGGATGCCATTAACAACATTGAGATATTCCAAACTTCCGATTTTGGTATCAACGAGCATGACGTTATTGACATGGAGAGTGATGTTGATGACGATGACGCTGCCAGTATGAAGAGTGAGAAAGAGGATGTTCAGGACACGACGAAGAACGAGTGTATTGAGACTCTTCTACAAGGTTTCAAGAAGCAACTTCTGGACATCCTACGCGACTATGACGCTGTTTAATTTAAACGAAGTGACGATCTTATTATACATACACGGCACTAAATAAAAACTCCCTCGGTTGTATGTAAAAGCATGCACAGTGGCCCCAGAGATGACTTAACCCATTGATGCCATGTGTGGGGCACAGAGTTGGATCTTGTGCAAGTGTCAAAAGAAACGAGGTAGGCGAGCAATCTCAGGCGTGCATATAGGGGATAGCGCCTACGTCCATGAACCCCACTTCGGCAAAAGTATAAAAAGGTGGCCTTTATTCCTCTCTTTGTGTTCCTGTTCTGTATATGTATAGCCATAAGTATAAGCCAAATGCCCAGAGCACAGTCCGAGATCTTTGCAGAGAAGCTGCACGAGGTGGAGCACCCGTTCCAACATGAGCCCTACGCCTTCACGCACTGGACGTATCTCGTTGCGGTGAAGATGGAGAACCTGAGCACGGAGGAAGTGGCACACACCGCCCCGAGGTTCACGATGAAGCAGTGCTTGGAGTTTTTGGATAAGAAGGATATCGAACACTTGCACAACTGCGGGAGACCGTTTGAAGTTGAGGGGATGGAGTCCGGCCGCGTGAGTTGGCTCGTTGAGACGAAAGACAGACAGAAGGAGGACCCTGTGCTTGTTTTCACCCATGGTGGGTGTTATCTGTATGGGTTGTTTCCGTATCACGTGAACTTCATCCGTGTGTTGTGGGAGGGGATGGAGTTCAAAGAGAAGTTCAGTGTGTTGATCATGGACTACTCAACGTCTTCTGAGGCCAAGTACCCGAAGCAGATTGATGAAATGGTCAGGGTGTCGAACGAGTTGTCCAAGACGTGTGATAGGATCTTTCAATTTGGTGCTAATTGTGGTGCTCATATGATCATGATGATGTTGAGGCATACGAAGTTCCCCTTTCAAGGCGTGGTTCCGTTGAAAGACGAGGCCTTCCCTTTCTTTGTCGGGATGATCTCACCTTTGACCAACATCAGTCAAGAGGATGAACATGGAACGTATCTTTCAAACAAGCAGAAAGAGTTCCTGGACCTGAAATTGATATGGGAGTATATGGGTTACTGGTTGGATTGGGACCGTGATCTTCAAAGGTCACCGGCTCTCAACCCAAGACATGACACAGCCTTTGATTGGTCTGAGTTGATTCCTAAGAACCGAACTGCAGTTTGGTGGGGTAAAGAGGAGTTGATGGCACAGGACTCTCATTATTGGTGCGAGAAGATGGCCAAGTTACCCGAAGAGCACTACGTTGAATCGCCAAATGGAACGACAGATGCACCAGTGGCTGAGATTCATCAAAGATGGAGTGAGGTCATACCGTTGATTGAATTGTTTGGTGAGATTCTTATTGAATAGATGTCTATCTACATGTGATTTATATCAATGAATGATGATTAGTTATGAGTTTGGAAGTATACAGGAAACAACAAAATGACGATCCAAAATGTAAAGGCTTGTGATATTTCAAGCGAAATGAATACCAACCTGTTGGAAGGCGTAGATCAGCTTCAAGAAGTCATTCTGGTCACACTTGTTTGCTCTCTTTTCACCCAATCCTGTCTCGGTTAACACCTGTTCCACCTTGGCCTTGACAATGTCAGCGTATTTACCACCTTTCTTGCCCTTTGGCTCGTCGTCATCGTCAACCATGGCGTCTCCGTCACTGGCAGCAAGCCATGTCTTGTAGTTCTTCTCCAACAGCTGCAGGACACTCGTTGTCTTGAACGAGGCGGCGATGGTCTTGTTCTTTCTCATGAAGACGATTCTCAACAGACCGTCCCACTGGTTGAAGTCCACCTGTGGTCTTGGGGTCTTGATCTCGAGACGCACGACGGAGGATTCGACTTTCGGTGGAGGTCTGAAGTTGTTCTTTCCCACTTTCATGATGTGTGTCACGTTGGCCCACATTTGCACGTTGGCGGACAGACGGTTGTACAGCTGGTCGCCTGGCTTGGCCACAAGGGTCATGGCGAACTCACGCTGGAACATGAGGATTGATACTCTCGGTGGTTTCGGCAGACTTAACAATCTGAACACCAATGGAGAGGAGATCTGGTATGGAGTATTGGAAATACACACATCAAAGTACGGCAGCTCGGTCTTCATGAAGTCGCCCAGCAGGATCTCGAGCTTCTTCTCGCCCGGCGTGCCATGGACACGCTTCGTCAGCTCGGCGCCCATTCGAGGATCCATCTCCACGGCGACGACCTTGCGGGCCTGCTCGAGGATGCGCACCGTCAGGTTACCGGTGCCGGGCCCGATCTCCAGCACGGTTTCCGAGGGCTTGATGTGTGCCTTGTCGACGATGCCCTGTGCGATCATCGGGTTCTTGAGGATGTGCTGGCCGAGGTCGGTGTTGAACTTGAAGACGGACTTCATGTGCTTCTCCGCGGCGACCTGTGGCTCCGAGGTGGACGAGTACTTCTTTGTCTTGGGGGCTTTGGCCATCTTTGCGTGTGATTTTGGTGTGTTTTGCGTGTATTTGATGTAAGTGTAAGAGAGATCAGAGAGAGAAAAAATTATATAGACAGGCGGTAGGGGCCACACTTATATAGAGTCGCGCTCTCTAAAACTACATGGAAATCTACCAGACAAAGGGTGTATTACATGGATTTAGTGTATAATTTACTCCTCATCGCTGTCTTCCTCCGCATCTTCCAGCCACTCGATGAATTTCCCAACCCACTCGTTGTCCTGCTCTTTGTGTCCCCACCACTGGATGATCTCCGCCTCTTCGCAGATGTCCTCGTCGTACAGCAGTTTGATGGCGTAGAACAACACCTGCTTGTCCTTTGTTCCGTAGCCTCTGCCGATCAGCTGCTTCTCGATCTCTTTCAGCAAATCAACCTGGTCTTCAGGGTCGAACACCTGGCGTCTGAACAGCGGAGACCACTGGCTGAACACTTTCAAGGTGGCAGACTTGGCATCCAACGTGCCGGTCTCGATGAAGTGGTACGTGCGGTTGAGCAACGACGTGATGGTGACTCTTCTCACGTCGGTGTATGAGACGTTCAGTGACATTCTCAACGTGTTCAACTCCAACATCGCAGTGTCCAGGTCGTGGTTGTTCTCCACGGCACGGGACACTGTGGCGACACCTTCAGCTTCAAAGTCCTCCTCCTCTTCTTCATCTTCAAACTCCGTGGCGACACTCGTGGTTGAGTATGTTCTTCTCTTCTTCTTATGAGCTGTGGCTTGTTGTGACACAATCGAGTCATCAGATAATGCCAACTCACCCATCTGATACATCAAAGAGTTGACAGGCTTGGACTCGTCCTCGTCGTCAGAGTCATCAGACTCATAGACATATCCAACACCATTGTCACCAACAACGTCATGGTCATAGACATCATCCTCGTCAATGGTCTCTTCTGAGTCTTCTTCATCTTCACTGTCCTCACCAAATGAGTCATTAACAGTCTTGACACGTTTAGAAGAGATTCTAACGTCGTTCTCAACAGTCTGACCATTTGCAATCACAACGTCAAAGCCCAAAACGGCACCTTTCTCCAATGTACACTTCTTACCAATGTGACAACCACTTGCCACGATAGCATGATCAATGACAGAATCGTCTTCAATGACAGAATCGTCCCAGATGTAAGCATTAGTGATCTTGATGTTTGAACCAATACGACAATTACGACCAATGACACTGTTCTCGATATGTGTTCCATCTCCAATGACAGTGTTTGATCCAATGGCAGTACATGACCCAATCTTACAAGACTGCGCCAACACGACATCACGCTCTTTGTAAACGTGTTTGCTCTCGTACTGATACGACTGGTTCTCCAAAAAGTTGGAGTCCGGGCAAATAGGATAACACCATCTGGCCAAGATGTCTTGGGAAATGGCATCGTACGTCTGCCAACTCTCAACACGGGCAGCGTAGTCGTCAGTGATGTAGGCATAAATCGACTTCTTCAAGATATCAGAGGACAAGATACCTTTAACGAAATCACGACGTAAATACTGATAGTCAAAGTTCTCTTGGAAAATGGCCGGAACGTGTGGTGAACAGATGTCAACGTGACAATCAATGAGATCGTTTCTGACGACAAACTCATCAACGTTCTCCAACAACTCAGGATCAATGTCAATAGAAGACTTCTTACCGTCAGCAGGTGGGATGTCCTTGTAATAGATACATCTGTTCGTCTTAGCGTCCAAGATGAAAGAAGCTGGCTCAGCGTGAGAACGTGTTCTGTGTAATGCCGACGCCTGTGTCAACACCATCGTGGCAATGTGATCTCTGTCCACGGCTTTACGTGCCTTATGAGCCTCCATGACTTTATCAAACTGGATGTTGGTCACGACATCACCGGAAACCAACAGGAAGTCACCAGTGATCAGACCTCTGTTGTCCAGGTCCCTCATGGCATCACCAACGGATCTCGACTCAAGCGTCATGATCGTGTGGATCTTGAAAGGGGCAACGGCACCGCTCCATTTCGACGCCTCGATGTACTCCTGGATCTGATCAGCGTGCGAACAACACATCAAGTAGACCTCGTCGACACCGGCTTTGGCCAAGAACTCCAACGTGTACTCGAGCAGTGGGACATTAGCCAACGGGAGAAGACAACGCGGTTTGACGGATGTTAAAGGCATGAAACGGGTCTCAAACGAGTCTGTGAGGACAATCGCCTGCAGACGCTCATCTTTGACGACCTCCTTCTGCTTCTTGACCTTTGGTGGCATTCTTTGTGTCTTTGTATTGGTGATAAAATGGTGGTAAAAGAGTATGTGATGCCCTCAGTGTTTTTTTTTATAGCGCGGTGGAGGGCATTGACTCATTGAACGTGTGTACTTAAATCTCTAATAACTTGGGAACTACAAGAGATACAGAGCTGATAATTCCATATTCAGAATCTCCATATTAAATCACACATATATAGGTTTAAAAAAAATAAACAACGGCCAAAAAAATGGGGTAAGAATGGGAATGTGTGTGGAAAGAATTGTGCTCGAGGTGGGGATTGAACCCACGACGATCGCGTTACTCGTGACATTTGCACAACGTCAAAACTTTTGCCGCTATAAGCACGAGGCTCTAACCACTGAGCTACACGAGCGCATTCTTAATCCGGTTATTGGCGTGCATCCGCTATACCGTGTCGCTTGCTTATGTAAGCGTATACCGCGAGATTATGTAAGCATAATATTGGAATAACTGGTAATTATGGGTAGTATTTTGGCAAACTTGTATGGTTGACTTGATTTCTATCTATATAATAGCTACATTATTCACTGTAAGAAGTTACTGCTCTACTGTATTCCTCTACCAGATGTTATGACAAGTTTAGGTGTTTTCATTGCTCGTCGTTCTACCTCCACAGTTTATGATGTCCATATACAGGAGCATTAAACAAAGCTCTGAGATTCATTATGGTTTAATCTTCATCAATCATAAACTACTGGTCTCTGTCTTTACACTGATATAGCTTATATGTGGTCAACGCTCCAAACCACCTCAACACCTTCTTATCTTATCGTCGCATGTATAAGTCCCTACCCCACACCACCAGTACCATTGTAACGCAGCTGATAAGACCTAAGCATCACTGTAAATACACACAGTTTGTCATATAAATACACTCTCTGTTTACCATTCAATTGCACTCAAATAGCAACAACATCCTGCTTAATGTCACCGCAATTAAGCCCAACTCCCAAACCCACAAGATCACCGCCGCACGAAACAAAACGTGCGGGGGTGAAACAATCGTCGTCCCTTTGAACTTATACGACACCCACATACCACACAAACAATACAACAAGACATCGCAAAACAAACAGCACAACACAATGTCACGCAATTACCTCGACACCCCCCGCTTCGACCCAAACGTCCGCTTCGATAAGAACAACAAGCACTATCGCCCCATCGCGTGGATCGACTGTGAAATGACAGGTCTTGACGTGTTCAACGACAGCATTATCGAGATTGCCTGTGTTATCACTGACGGTGACTTGAACGTCATTGCTCCTGGGTTTGAGTCACTGATCCACTGTGATAAGGAGAAGTTGGACGGAATGGATGAGTGGTGTACCACACAGCACGGGAAGAGCGGCTTGACACAGCGTGTGATTGACTGTGAGAAGTCACTGGAAGAAGTGGAAGGGGAATTATTGGAGTACCTTCAGAAGTACACTGGTCCAAACACGGCTCCAATGGCTGGCAACACCATCCATATGGACAGATTCTTCATCTACAAAGAGATGCCCCGTGTTATGAAACATCTCAGTTACAGAAGCATCGATGTCACCTCGATAACAGAGATTGGACGTCGTCATAACTGGTCCTTGGTGCGTGAGTGTCCAAGGAAGAGAAACACACACACGGCAATGGATGATGTCTTGGAATCCGTTGCTCAACTCAAATGGTTGAGAGATAACTACTTTGTTCAACCAGGAAGATCATTCAACACGAGTCCCGTGAACTACGCACACCTACCAACTCCCACCTCTTCATCCTCTCAACAGTCATCTCCTCCACAGTTCTCCCCACAGGCTTTCAACCACCAACCACTGTATCCACAGTACATGCCACAGCACGTTCCACAATATCCACAGGCATTCGTACCATACCAATATCCACGCTATCAAACATATCCACCACAGCACTACTACCCACACCCTTCACATATGCAACAAGGACCAACACATTTGGCATCACAAATACACCCACAAACACAGAACATGTACCCGGGTATCCCACCACCACATCAATAGTTGGCGCGTGTGAAGTGGTAAGTGTCTTTGCTGTATAGTTTCCATACATGAGAGTACAAGGGTGTTGTGTCACATGAAGGGAATAAAGCAATGATGCATGACTCAATAAGAGCCGTAGACTATAACCACATGACAAGGACCTTGCTTATTAGGCGGGGACTACTTGGTGGTGACTAGTAAATTCCACAACTCAGTAAAGTATAAAACTGGTTGCCTTTGCACGTGGGGCAACCATCATCAAGGGGCTTGCATCCGGTTTAACACTGTGAGAGGGAAAAACACTTATAAACCCACTGTTGCTCCTGTATTCCAACAACTCGTATCATCACTATCCTGTATAACAGCCTTTTCATGTCCCAGCCCTTTGCCAATCAGTCCTGGGCTTATCAGTACAGAAAAGCAACACAAACAATGAGCCTCCTCCCTCTTCCACGCTACGACTCAAGCATCCGCTACAACAAACACAGCAAAGACTTCCGTCCTATTGCCTGGATCGACTGTGAGATGACAGGTCTTGACGTGTTCAACGATCATATCATCCAGATCGCCTGTGTCGTCACCGATGGGAACCTCAACGTCATCTCCCCAGGTTATGAGTCCTTGATCCATTGCGATAAGGAGGTCATGGATGGGATGGATGAGTGGTGTACCACACAGCACGGGCGCAGTGGATTGACTCAACGTGTCATTGATTGTAAGAAGACATTGAAGGAGGTTGAATATGAGTTGTTGGAGTTCCTTGAGAGTTATTCCGTTGCCAAGTCTGCTCCTATTGCCGGTAACACCATCCACATGGACAGATTCTTCATCTTTAAGGAGATGCCTCGTATTGAGAAACATCTCAGTTACAGAACCATTGATGTCACTTCCATCACTGAGGTTGGTCGTCGTCATAATTGGAATCTGATCCGTGATTGTCCAAGAAAGAGAAACTCTCATGAGGCAATGGATGACGTTTTGGAATCAATTGCACAGTTGAAGTGGTTGAGAGATCACTATCTCGTCCAGCCACGTAAATCTTCTTATTATTATAAGGGCACACGACCACATGCCAATCCACAGTTACTTATGTTTTTCCGAAGTATCTTCTCTGTAGTTATACGTAAAACAATCATGGCTTGTTCAAAAAAAGACCTGTATATACACACCCTTAAGCTATATTCAAAAGACATACAATAGAAATAAAGAAGAATGAAGACAAAGCAATGAGACCCCATACACTTGAGACGTCGAGTCCAGAATAGAATGCAAAAGAAAAAAAAGAAGGAAAAAGAGTGTGAAATATGATCCAAGTCTCCTTTTGAGTGCTGTTGTATTATAACCTTCAGATATCAGCGATTTCTGTATCAACAACCTCTTGCTTAATTGAATCTGTTTTCATATCCCTTTGAGCTCTATGCTCATTTCCCTTTTTGTTGATCTCAATTCTGTTGTTGATCAAATAGATAGCAGTTTGATTACCTTGTGGTGTTCCAATCAACGTGACTTTTCTCTCTGTGGAACCTTCTGTAGGATCAGAGATGATGATATGTGACCCTGAGGCTTCTTTCAGTTGTTTGATGTTCTTACCGCTCTTACCAATGACATTACCGACGAATTCGTTTGGGATGTAGATGTCTTGTGTCAGTGGTTGTGATGGTAATGGCATTGCCATGGGAGTCGGTTGGATGAAAGATCTCTGTTGGTTATGATGTTGGTCGTTATGTGGGACACGTATGTTCTGGTGGCCCATGTGGTTGTTGGTGTGGCTGTTGTTGTTACTGTTGTTGTTGTAACGGTGGTTTGAGTTGTTTCCTGATTGCCTTGTGTTGTATGGTTGCATGAACTGTTGTGGTATTTGGCGGCCGTATCCCATCATGCCAGCCGGGTTGTTCATGTTCATGTTCATATTCATGTTCAGCTGAGGCATGCCGCCCATTGTGTTGACCATCATTGGCTGTGGCATCTTCCCAGGCTCGTAGAAGATCGGTCTTGTGGTGACGTTGCTCTTTGAGTTGAGCACTGTTTGTGCAACGTAGTAGACGGCGATGTGGAGGGCATCGGCGACTCCGGTGATGGAGAGCACACGATCTGTTGAGTAGGGCAATGGCGATGGAGAAGCAGCGAGTTTGGAAGCAGACGCCTCCTCGATCTCCCTGAACCTGGTTCCCTGCTTACCGATCACGTATCCGATCATCTGGTGCTGGACAAGGAGTTGTAACAAGAAGGGCCTTGAGTCTGGGCCCGAGGGCTTCTCCTCCTCTTCGCCCACGATTGCCCTGCAGATGAGCCCGAACGCCTTTGCCACGTTCTCTGCCGGGCCCATGACGTGGATGACACGCTCCATGACTCCTCTGATGTTCTCTGAGACGTTGATACGCGTTGCGGAGGCTGTTTTGATGTGGTTGATGGTCTCGCCGCCCTTGCCAACGACGAGCGACGCCTCTTTGACCTGGCAGAGCATGCGGAAGTGCACGTACGTGGGGTCCTCGACCTTGTGGCTGGAGACACGCTTCTCGTCCCGCGTGGCGGCGCCGGTGTCGATGTCGATGCTGATGGAGGAGTCCTCGTCCAGGGCATCCGCGTCCAGCGCGACTCTCTTGGCCGTCTTAGCGCCCTCCTCCTCGTTCTTTCTCTTGAGCATGTGTGTGGGGTGCTGAGTGTTCAGGTGTACGGCAATGGGGCTAAGCGCCGTGTCTGTTGTCGTTGCCGCCCGTGAACAGTTGGTGTTTTGGCGGTGTCCTTGAGCTGCTTTCTTTGGTTTTTCTTGCCAGCTGCGACAAAACACAGGGAAAGTACGAACTACGGGGGAAACTGTGCGATAAGAAGGTACAAAATTGGGTAATACACTGCTGTTTTGATTGGTAATATCAGCAGTATAAGAACTAATAAACCAATATACAAAGCCAATAATTAATGGAATTCACCGTGTTTCTGAATGGCAAACACCCAGTCCTCCATCCCCACACACGATTTATACGCGTCCCAATAAGGAAATAAGCGCGTACCATACACATTTTTCAGCTGGGCGGCTACCTCATCGCACCCTCTTTGATCTCTGGATCTCTCTGTTATCGCCATCAAATACCACCATTCACACCACACTCAACCATGGCCAAGAAGGGTAAGAAGGACAAGGAGTCCAAGAAGGCCCGTACCGAGGAGAAGAACAAGAAGGCCCAGGCGAAAGCGGCTACCAAGGACAAGAAGCTGGCCAAGAAGCTCGGTGGAGAGGACGAGGACGACTTGGACATCGAGACCGTTCTCCAGCAGTTCAAGCAGCAGCAAGAGGCATTCGAAGCCGTCCACATCGAGTCCGTCCACAGGCCAAGCAGAAGAATCAATGCCGCCATGTGTGCCAACCCGCTCCACGGCAAACGTGAGCTCCTGATCTTTGGTGGTGAGAACACCGTTGATGGTGTCGCCTCTTTCTACAACGATCTCTTCACTTACAACTTGGACTCCAACCAGTGGCGTAAGATCACTTCTCAGAACTCACCAATGCCACGTTCTTCCGCTGTCATTGGTGCTCACCCATCCGGTGTTGTGTTGATCCACGGTGGTGAGTTCTCTTCCCCTAAGCAGAACACATTCTACCATTACGCCGATACATGGCTCTTGGATGCACAGTCCAAAGAATGGACCAAGATCGAATGCAGAGTCGCTCCAAGTGCTCGTTCCGGTCATAGAATCGTCGTCTGGAAAAATTTCTTCATCCTTCATGGTGGATTCAGAGACCTTGGTACATCAACCGCTTATCTCAATGACCTCTGGGTCTTTGATATCACAACTTACAAATGGACACAGATTGAGTTCCCACAGAACCATACAGTTCCAGATGCCCGTTCTGGTCACTCGTTGGTCCCACATGCTGATGGTCTTGTCCTCTGGGGTGGTTACTGCAAAGTCAAGGCTGGTAAAGGTCTGCAAAAGGGTAAGATCCTTAACGATTGTTGGTTGTTGAAGATGAAGTCAGATCTATCTGCCGTAAGATGGGAGAGAAGAAAGAAACAAGGATTCCAACCATCACCAAGAGTTGGTTGTGCCATGGCTCACCATAAAGGTCGTGGTGTCCTTTTCGGTGGTGTTTACGATTACGAGGAGACCGAAGAGAGTTTGGACTCTCAGTTCTATAATGACTTGTTCACTTACTCTACAGAGGCTAACAGATGGTACTCACTTCAATTACGTCAAGCAAAGAAGAAGAAACAGGAGAGAGTCAAGAAACAGACAAGAGATGAAGACTTGGAAGAGATCTTGAATGCCCTTTTGAAAAAAGCAAACATTGAAGACGGTGATGAGGAAGAGGACGCTGCTGAGATTGAGAATGAATTGAAGAAATTGGATGAAGGTGATGAAGAGTCTGATAATGATGGTGTTGAAACAATTGAATATGAAATGAGAGGCAAATTACCACATCCTCGTTTCAATGCATCCACGGCCGTTGTCGATGATACATTGTTCATCTTTGGCGGTGTTTGGGAAATGGGTGAGAAGGACTATTCCATTGACTCTTTATACTCTGTTGACTTGGCTAAGCTTGATGGTATGAAGGTTTATTGGGAAGACCTTACTGAAGTTGAAATGGCCAAGGCTGCTGATGACTCTGATGATGAATTCGAAGACGACGACGAAGATGATGACGATGATGACGATGACGAGGAGACCGATAAGAAACTTGTCGCTGAAGAAGAAGAAGAGGAAGAGGAAGTTGAAGAAGAGGAACCAGAGATCCCAGACCCACGTCCATGGTTACCACATCCACGTGCCTTTGAGACCCTTCGTGCCTTCTACGTCCGTTCAGGTCCTCAGTTCTTGGAATGGGCTATTTCCAATAACCGTGATGCTAGAGGTAAACATTTGAAGAAACACTCGTTCGATTTGTGTCAGGACAGATGGTGGGAGAGAAGAGAACAGATCCGTATCGAGGAGGACAAGTTGGAAGAGACTGGTGTTGGTGAGGTTATCGAGAAGGACACTTCAAAGAGTGTTGGTAAGAGAAGATGATTTAGACTTGGCATATACAGAGAGCCATGTGCTCATATAGAAGTTGCATCATACATGTACCCTTTTTTAGCATGGTAGAGACTTCTGTTGCCCCGTACCGGGTCCCACATCCAACATAGGTGCCCCTCTAAACCGCCAATTCTCAATGTCTTCTCGTGGTTTAAATAGTGGCCAATTAGTATCATTCGATAACCAGGAGCTTTCCCCACATGCTAGTAGTATGCAGTTTAATTTAAACCCTCGTTTCCCACGCGATATCTCGACTACAAGAATTGAACCTCGATCACCGGTTTTGGGCTGTCGGCTGTCGCATTTTTCTTGTGGGCCCCACCAAGAGGGGAATTTTAGTGTGGGGAAGTAAGTCGGAGGCAATTTACCCTTTTGATGACTTGCCAATACGAACAATCATCTTGCTCCAGCTTTCTGGGTGTGCACTGTCGATCCTTGTGTGTAGAATTGGGACACTGTGACAGGTGTCAGGGGGTCCTCGGTCTAACCATGGTACCGTAAACGCGGGGTCGTCGTACTCCACTGGTCTCGTCTATAATAAGCCCCACTATCCTTCTTTGATCCTCCATGGTGAGACCTCGAGTTCTTCAATAACAAATATCAGCACCAGAACCCAAAGATCGCATCTCATGTCCGAACAACAGAAGCTCACCTCAGCCCAGCTCGCTCTTAAACAGGCTGAAGTGGCACACCCAGAGCACTGGGACCACGCTGAATGGATCCAGATATTTGTTGATTGGATTCTCTCTACTTACAGTGAGAAGCTCACAATGGAGCAAGTTGCTGAACAAGACCCTGGAATGACCATTGAGCAATGTCTTGCCTTCATGCCAGAGTTCAAGAACGAGCTCAACAACTTTGGTGGTCTCTTCCAGGTTGACGGTATTGAAGATGGCCGTGTCGCCTGGTTGGTTGAAGCCAAAGACAGAAAGAAAAAAGACCCAGTCTTTGTCTACACTCACGGCGGTGGATATGTTCATGGATTGAATCCAAGTTTCACAAGTTTCCTGAGGGAGATCCAT
This sequence comes from Petasospora maritima, assembly GCA_030557345.1. Taxonomy (NCBI): domain Eukaryota; kingdom Fungi; phylum Ascomycota; class Saccharomycetes; order Phaffomycetales; family Wickerhamomycetaceae; genus Petasospora; species Petasospora maritima. Next base: position 257,632 of record JAKTOZ010000011.1, read on the forward strand.
CACAGTGCTCCAAACAAGGACCGTCTCTCTATCATCATCGTTGAGTACACACTCTGTTGGCAATCAGGTGGCAAGTGGCCTATTCCATTGGACCAGAACATCCGTGCCTTGAACGAACTGTCTAATACCTGTTCGAACTTCTTCGTTGGTGGTGACTCTGCTGGTTGTCACTTGGCAGTTCAAACGTTGAGACATCAAGTTCACCCAGTCCCAGGGGTTACTGTTGCCCTTCAAGAGGCTAAGCCAAGTGGTGCAGTACTCATCTCTCCTTGGATCAACATGCATCCTCCATTCACCGGATCCTATGAGACCAACAAACCTCCTGTTGATGTTTGCAATGCCCATTCGCTGTACGAGTACGGTCGTCTCGCCACTAATAACCAGGAGGAACACTACTCTAAGGCATTCAACCCAGCTGAGGATGACACTGTGGATTGGTCCAAGATCTTACCAGATAAGACATGGGTATACTATGGTGCTAATGAGGTCATGGTTGATGACGTTGATAGATTTATTGACAAGATAGCCAAGATCCCAAGAGAGAAGGTTGTGAAGGATGAAAATGCGGTTCATATCAACATCATTATCGATCCTTGGAAGCAGAAAGTCGCATTTGACAGTTTGATCAGGTTTGTTTCTCAATTCTAGTGGATCTATATATATCATGTGTCTCCAGGCAATGAACAGTCGATAGTGTATAGCAATTGCTCATGAAGTTCGTGTGGAGCCTGAACCACTTGTTCATAGAGCTGTAGCTCTTCGCGATGCCACGATTTTGACTCGAACGCGACCGGTACGGGCACGCAGGTTCCCCGAGTCAGAGTTGGAGTTCGAGTGTTGCTGTAACAACTCAAGACATCGACATGCATCAATCTGCGACACTTTCTCGCAAATTTCTACAAATCGGGTAAATGGGTTAGGTGTGGTTATAAAAGTCCTATGGAACGGCAAAAAAAAGTATGAGGTGTTTTTTTTTGTTGGCGCAGTCAGGGCTCCTCATCCTCGCCATCTTATATAACTCTACTCACCGGATTCGAACCCCCTCTGGTAACAGGTCCCTCGGCGTGTCCGTCAGCGCCCCGATCAGGGGCTGCCGACTTGTGCCGAGGGTCGCGCTGTTAACGACTGCGCCAAACCACCCTCTTCGGAAATACTACATGCAAAAGTGCGCTATATCGCGTCGTCACCTAGGCGATTTTGGTACGGACACATAAAAAGATACTGTAACAGGAGATTGGCGAAATAATCTCCTGCATGGTTGTACGAGTACGAATGGACTCGTTTCTTAGTAATAGGTATTTGATTGTTGGACAGTGCTGAGTGGACACCGTGAGGGTCGGGAGTCGGGAGGGTTGGAGGGTTTACCGCTTTCGGTTGCTTACCAATAGCAATGTTTACCAATGTCTACCAATTACCGGGGATTAGGTATCAGGGGCTCAGCCCCTGGCTCAGTATAGAAGAGTGCCCCTATCCGCTATTTCACCCTGTTCTTTGGCTGTGATAACTGAAGCCATCATATCATCATGTCTGTCCCACAGAGCCTCACCTCTGCCGAGCTGGCACACAAGCAGACTCTAGTCCCCCTCCCAGTACGCTACAACCATGCTGAAGCCGTGCAAAGGTTTATAGACTGGCTTATTTCCACTAACACTGAGGGGCTCACAATGGAGCAAGTTGCTGAACAAGACCCTGGAATGACCATTGAGCAATGTCTTGCCTTCATGCCAGAGTTCAAGAACGAGCTTAACAATTCTGGTGGTCTCTTTCACGTTGACGGTATTGAAGATGGCCGCGTCGCTTGGTTGGTTGAAGCCGAGGACAGAGAGAGAACAGATCCAGTCATTGTCTATACACACGGTGGTGGCTATTTGCACGGTTTGAACCCACTTTACTTGGGATTCCTCAGAGAAGTCCATCACAGTGCTCAGAATAAGGAGCTTCTATCTATCATCATTGTTGAGTACACACTATGTTGGCAGTCAGGTGGTCTGTGGCCTACCCCACTGGATGAGAATACCCGTGTTTTAAATGAGCTCTCTAACACATGCTCTAACATCTCGGTTCTTGGTGACTCTGCTGGTTGTCACTTGGCCATCCAAACCTTGAGACATCAGGTTCACCCATACCCTGGTGTCACTGTCTCCCTTCCAGAGGCTAAGGCAACTGGTGCTGTGCACATTTCTCCATGGATCAACATGCATCCACCACTGTCTGGTACGTATGAGACCAATCAGCCACCTGTTGATATCTGCAGTGCGCCTTCGTTGAATGAGTATGCCCGTCTTGTTACTGGCGACAACGAGAAGATACAGCTCTCCAAGGCTTTCAATCCAGCAGAAGACGACACTGTGGATTGGTCCAAGATCTTGCCAGACAAAACGTGGGCTTACTATGGCTCTAATGAAGTCATGGTTGATGACGTTGACAGATGGATTGACCAGATAGCCAGGATCCCACGAGAGAAGGTTGTGAAGGATGAAGGTGGGGCACACGTCAGCATCGTCATGGACCATCCAAAGCGTAAAGTTGCATTTGACAGTTTGATCAAGTTTGTTTCTCAATTATGATGGATGATGGATGGGATCATCTCTGTATCCTTTATAGACAATAAACACGTTCCCAGTTCTCTCAATTGCTCTTAATAGTCCATGATGGTAGACGGCAAGCTTAACTATGCCCCCGCGAAACCACCAATCTCCCAGCCAACAGACAAACAGCCCGAACATCAACACCAACAAGTGCGGGCATTTACAGGGCGGAAACTACGAAACCACCCTTATCCGCACTCAAATAGCGTACAGGCTCCTTCAAAATGGACAATCCGTACGACTCCACCACGTTCGGCCGCTCGTTGTCGCTCCGTGTGGACGGCGGCGTTGGAGCAGTGTCCATCTCGCCCACGGGCAGAGACGTCGTGTTGGCGGGCCGCCGGGGCCTCTACGTCGTCGACCTCGATGACCCGTTCTCCCCTCCGCGCTGGCTCCGGCACCTGACGAGCTGGGAGGTGGCAGACGTCCAGTGGTCGCCACACGCACACTCGAAGCCCGCGTGGGTCATCTCCACCAGCAACCAGAAGGCCATCGTCTGGAACTTGGCCAGAAACGGCGACAACGCCATCGAACACGTCCTCCACGGCCACACACGCGCCATCACAGACATCAACTTCCACCCGGACCACCCGGAGATCCTTGCCACCTGCTCCGTCGACTCACAGGTGCTCGCCTGGGACACGAGGCAGGCCAAACGACCAGTGTACTCAGTGGCAGACTGGAGAGCAGGAGCCGCCCAGGTGAAGTGGAACTTCCAGAACAAGTATCTTTTGGCATCGGCACACGACAACTACTTCTACGTGTGGGACACCAGAAACAACGCCAAACCGGTGCACAAGGTGCTGGCACACGACCGCAAGATCAACGGTGTCGACTTCAGCAGGACCAAAGAGAACGAGATCGTGTCGTCCTCCAGTGACGGAACAGTCAAGTTCTGGGACTTGTCTAAGGGTGTCAAGACACCAACGAGTGTGATAACCACAGACTTCCCCGTGTGGAGAGCAAGACACTTACCATTCGGCCATGGGTGCGCCATCATGCCTTTGAGAGGTGGAAACAATGCCATCTATCTGGCCAACCACAAGGACCTGACAGGAGAGTCGAGATTAAGACCAAGCTACGTGTTCAAAGGACATACAGACCGTGTCACAGACTTTTTGTGGAGACAGAGGAACACAGGGTCTGGTATGGATGACAGAGAGTTCCAACTTGTCACTTGGTCCAAGGACTGCGATTTGAGATTGTGGAACATGAACGATGAGTTGTATGGGAAGATGGACTTCACCCGTGGAGTTGAACAAAACGATCATTTGCAACCGTATGAGTACAGAACATACAGAGAAGAGCCGGTATCTACAGATGAACACCAATTGGCATTGAAGAAGACAAAAGACATGTTTGTCTCGAGTCGTGGTGACCAAGCGAAAACCAGCACTGCTGAACACCTCAACTGGCTTGCCGGTGTCAGAATGGGACGTTCTGCATTTGCACCTCCTATTGACCAGAATCCAAATGGTGCTCTGGAAGCTCCTGATAACTTGGGTGAAGAAGTGTCTGTTGTTGGTCATAAGTTCCCAAAAGTCAGATTCGAGAAGATTTCTGTATCTACTGGTATCTTGGTGTTGTCGTTGAATGGGCCATGGGCCACTGAAGGTGAAGAATTGGTCTTCTTGAGAGTTGAGATGAAGTTCCCAAAATACTACCCAAGAGCGCCAGTAACGTTCAGAATTGAAGAGAATAGTGATTTGGCTAATGAGAAACGTCAGGACATCTTGAAGAACTTGAATGAGATAAGTAAGAAGTTTGCCGAGGTGGAGAAATTTGCATTGGAGGCCTCTCTGAGATTCTTAATGGGTGAAAAGATTGACTTGGAAAACTTGAAACGTGATGATGATGAAGATGACAATATCAACATTGCCGATATGGATGAGGTTATTGGATCTCTGCCATCAACACAGCCTTCCACTGATAATGAAGATGATGATGACGATGAAGACGATGAAGAACTTATTCCAATGATACGCTCCAGGAAGAATATCCTTGGCAGTTCAAGCATGCAAAGAAGTACAACGTTTGACAGCACTCCTATTCCAAAAGGATGTGGTGCTACGTGGACCAAGACCGGTCAACTTGTATGCTTCTTCATCCCAAAGCAACAACCAAAGATTCCACAAAAGCAGTCTGTTATTACATTTGAGCAACAAGGATTTGACCTTAGCGATGATTCATTGGCTGAAGATTGGGCAGAGGTTTTGGAAAGAGATGCTACTTCAAGGAAAGTTCCTGGAGTCTTTAGAATCCAAAATTTGCATAACAACAACAATCTGCAGGTTCCATCATCAAGACACACTGCTGATTCTGTTACGGAAAAATCCATCCGTTCTGCTCATACTACAGATGGAACTATGAAGAACGTTGTTGCTATCTTTGACTTCACCCACTTGATCCCATGCAAAGTGGAATTGGCATCTGAGTATCGTGTTATTGGAGATACACCGAGAGAGTTGGCATTGCATAACTCTAAGGTCTGTGAGGCTCATGGATACACAGATTTGCGTGATGCCTGGAACGTTTTGGCACTGGTATTGAGGAAAGATTTCTACTGGGGAACACATCCATTTGGTAGAGTATGGCTTGTTAAGGAGATGATGGCATATTTCGAGAAATTGGGAAACGTTCAAATGCTCGCTGTGATGAGTTGTATTCTCCATGGAGCGTCTTCTGGCCGATCAGAGTTGCAGTTGGATTACTCTCCTGCTCCCAAACCAGCATCTTTGAGAAACCACAGACTGTCATCGGTGAGTGACCATACTGGTTCCAATTACTCAGATTCTCATTACAGAATGTCTGCTTCCAGATCTTCTTCAGTGGTGGCTGCAAGTATGACTATACAGCCCGTGGAGAAGCATGTCGATGTCAAGATTGAAATGATGAATGAAACAGTGTTGGGATATGGTGAGGAATCGTTCTTCATCACGCTGATTGACAATGATGATGACAGGTATGCACGTTACAGAGCTGAATACGCCAATATCTTGTACGCATGGGGGTTGGTGTTGAGAAGAGCAGAGGTCATGAAGCTGAACGATGTTCTGGTTCTGCCTGTCATTGATGATTCTCAAGGTAAGCTTCTTTGGTTGAATAACGTCAGGAATTGTCCTTACTGTGGTCAGAAGCTCACGAAGAGATTGGTTGCATGCTCTGAGTGTAATCACGCTATGCATGCCGAGTGTGCTGCTGACTGGTGGTCTCAGGCTATGGAATGTTCCACTGGCTGTGGATGTGAATGTCTTACACATGAGGTGTAAGATTGAAGCTTATATGTTTAGTTCAGGTGTGGCGTTCTATAGGGAATGGGACGATCTTGAGACTACGTTTACTGTAGTACCATATAACTGAACCAATGGATGGTAGATTGTTGATACAATATCTGGATTCCCATCTTTTATACATATTACAGGCACAGCTGATCTACATGTAAGTCTATACGTCCCAAATAAACCGCGGGAATATGAGGGAAAGTGTCTATCATGTGGCTGTTCCAGATACAGGCAATTGCCTCTTTCGGTAGTTTCTGAAGTTTCCGCGCTTTTTTTAGCAGCGGTCGAAATTTGTTTCATCTGCGGATCAAAAATACCAAATCTTATCGACCAGAAACCCTGTTGCAACACGACAAACCCCCGGTAGAAAGAAGAGCAGAACGACCGCAATCGCACCAGCTTTTCATTTTATCGAGCTCGCCCACTTCCAAAACACCCACTTCCCGGAAAGAACCACACGAATCCGTTATCTCCCCGTTGTTTTCTGAACAGCCTTTCAAGAGAACCCCAAACCAGAGCAGCCGCTTTTCCCTTGCAAAGTTATACCCTTTTCAACCCAAAATGCAGACCATCAAGTGTGTCGTCGTCGGTGATGGTGCCGTCGGTAAGGTGAGTACCTGTTCCCCCCACTTTGTGCACCGAGAATGCTACTAACAAGGCTTTTTTTTCCTCAGACGTGTCTCCTCATATCCTATACCACCAACAAGTTCCCAGCTGATTACGTGCCTACGGTGTTCGACAACTATGCCGTCACGGTGATGATCGGTGACGAGCCATACACGTTCGGTCTCTTCGATACTGCTGGTCAGGAGGACTACGACAGATTACGTCCTCTCAGTTACCCATCCACCGATGTTTTCCTCGTCTGTTTCTCCATCACATCTCCAGCTTCTTTCGAGAATGTGCGTGAGAAGTGGTTCCCAGAGATCCACCACCACGCTCCAGGTGTCCCAGCCATCATCGTCGGTACGCAGATTGACTTGCGTGACGACCAGATTATCATTGAGAGATTGAAGAGACAGGGCGCCTCGCCTATCAGGCCAGACGATGGTGAGAAGCTTGCGAAGCAGTTGGGTGCCGTCAAGTACGTTGAGTGCTCTGCCTTGACACAGAGAGGTCTCAAGAACGTGTTCGACGAAGCCATTGTCGCTGCCTTGGAGCCAGAGGCCGTCCAGACAAAGAGAAAGAAAAAATGTGTCATTCTGTGAGTGCATTCTGGTGTATGGTTGTCCATCCATAACACCCCTTTTTATTGCAAAACTCCGCCTCCCGACCACCTCCCGCTTTTTGTCCTTCTCCCTGTCTTTCTCCAACCTGTTTCCCCACTTGCTCTCGCCTTTCCTGATCTTTCATTTTACGCCTCTGTGGCTGCCTGGAGCCCGTTGCTTGTCCTTTTGGCTGCTGCCTCGCTGTTCTTTGGAGAGAATGTACACTACCACAGCGGGCGCAACGGACCCTTTCACCGAGGACCGCTAGACTTCCCGTGTCTCCAGTGCTTGCAGACCCTTTTACTACACAACTCTACTGAAGCTGGCCCTTTGTAGCCCTTTGAAACACAGTCGTACGACCGATAAGTGTCCATTATACAAGCACGCGCGTAACTGCCAGCACGGCCCCCATACAAAACGCGGTGCGCCCCCAGCGTAAATCTCAGCACTAACAAAACAATTATAATTTCGCGTCGACAACTGGAAAATTACGATGGCGTCGCCTTCAAGAGCTGAGCACCGACACGTGTAAACAGTAAAGCAGTGCAAACAAACACAAACAGATATCACAGATGTTTGGTGCCGCACGTTCAGAAACGCTCTGTGAGTGCAATTACCGGCTCCTCGCAAGCCTGGCCCGCCGCCCGCCCAGACACACCGTACTAACACTCAAACAGTCCTCGGAGGAGAGAAGATCAGTGGCGAAGACATCCGCAACCAGAACGTCCTGGCCGCTCAGGCCGTGGCGAACGTTGTCAAGTCCTCGCTCGGTCCAGTCGGTCTCGACAAGATGCTCGTGGACGACATTGGTGACGTTGTTGTGACAAACGACGGTGCCACCATCCTCAGCTTGCTCGATGTCCAGCATCCAGCTGGTAAGATCCTCGTTGATCTCGCACAGCAACAGGATAAGGAGGTCGGTGACGGTACCACCTCTGTCGTTATCATCGCCTCTGAGCTGCTCAAGAGAGCGAACGAACTCGTCAAGAACAAAATCCACCCAACCACAATCATTACCGGTTACAGACTTGCCCTCAGAGAGGCCCAAAGGTACATTAACGAGTCTCTCTCAGTACCAGTTGAATCCCTCGGTAAAGAGACCATGATCAACATCGCTAAGACATCAATGTCCTCCAAGATCATTGGCGCCGACTCTGAGTTCTTCTCCAAGCTCGCCGTCGATGCCATGCTTGCCGTTCAAACACAGAATGGTAAAGGTGAAACCAAATACCCAGTCAAGGCCGTCAATATCCTCAAGGCTCACGGTAAGTCTTCCACAGAGTCCATGCTCGTCCATGGTTACGCATTGAACTGTACCGTTGCCTCTCAGGCCATGTTGAAGAAAATTACAGGTGCCAAGATTGCCTGTTTGGATATCAATTTGCAAAAAGCTCGTATGGCCCTCGGTGTCCAAATCAACATTGATGACCCAGAGCAATTGGAGGAGATCCGTAAGAGAGAATACGGTATCGTCTTGGACAGAATTAAGAAGATCATCGCCGCTGGTGCCAACGTTGTCATGACCACAAAGGGTATCGATGACTTGTGTCTTAAAGAGTTTATTGAGGCCGGTGTTATGTGTGTGAGACGTTGTAAGAAGGAGGATTTGAGAAGAATCGCTAGAGCTACAGGCGCCTCTTTCATCAGCAGTATGTCTAACTTGGAAGGTGATGAGACTTTTGAAACGAGTTACTTGGGTTACGCTGAAGAGGTTGTTCAAGAACGTATCTCTGATGATGAATGTATCTTGATCAAGGGTACCAAGGCTCACTCTGCCTCTTCCATTATCTTGAGAGGACCAAACGATTACACATTGGATGAGATGGAAAGATCCTTGCACGATTCTTTGTCTGTCATTAAGAGAACTTTGGAAAGTGGAAGCGTCGTGCCAGGTGGTGGTGCTGTTGAGACTGCATTGAACATCTACTTGGAGAACTTTGCCACTACAGTCGGTTCTCGTGAGCAGTTGGCCATTGCTGAGTTTGCCAATGCTTTGTTGGTTATTCCAAAGACCTTGGCTTCTAACGCTGCTAAGGATGCCTCTGATCTCATTGCCAAATTGAGATCTTACCACAGTGCTTCTCAAAGTGCTCTTCCAGAAGACACAAAGCGCAAGGGATACAAAAACTACGGCCTTGATCTTATCAAGGGTAAGATTGTGGATGAGACCAAGCAAGGTGTTTTGGAACCAACAATGTCCAAGATCAAGTCTCTTAAGTCCGCTTTGGAGGCTTGTATCGCCATTCTCAGAATTGACACAATGATCACTGTGGATCCAGAACAACCGAAAGAGGATGACCATGACCACTGAGCGTATCGCACCACTTGGTTTATAGGTTTTAATGAAATTTTAACAGTGAATTGAAAGATGTAGATTGTTGGTCATGTAAGATCCTCGAACTTATGAAGTGTTCACCAGCAATAATTCCCATGATTGTACTCCAAATCGAGGGTTCCAGAGCTTGGTCAACCACAAGTAATAACTGCCCATACGTTTCACACCTTCTCCAGAGACTAATCTTGGAAGGATCTGGCATGATAATCATTGGAAGTATACCCTAGATCTTTAGATCGATCTCCAGATCTAGATCCAGCCGTCAAAAGCAACATAATCACGATGAGGAGCTTAAAGGGGAAGGTTCTTGCAGAGATCGATATATATCTGTATAGCTTGCCGTGTATAGTAGCATCTCCCGCCGTTATTATCCAATATCAGCTCGTTTTCAGCTAGTAATGTGCAATTATGAGGCAGAGATCAGGGATCGAAATCTACGGTACGGCCACGAAAACATGTCCCAAAGCGGCAAAAAAGATGATTTCTCCCAGGATCGAACTGGGGACGTTCTGCGTGTTAAGCAGATGCCATGACCGACTAGACCAAGAAACCACTAGGCCACGAGGGCACTTTTCTGACGGTAAATTGTTTGGGTTTGTGCAACACTGACTGCCTGGTTTGGCCACGCCTTGGTACGAGCACGACTTGCTAAAGCAGATCTCAAGATCCTCAGGGCCCACGAGGTCATAGAATACTTAGATTTCTCCTCAGGGTAGCCTCCCATTTTCTCTACAAAACCTATTAGCCAAAAGTCAACTATACCACGAAACTACCTTGTTGTAGTCGCCTTCGAGACAAAAGAGTATTTCGTGGCCCTACCATAATTCGCGACTTTTTTCCCGCGAATCCGATCTAAACGAGCTCTGGCACATGTCAGAGTTGTAAACGATGGGTTTGTGTCCGATCTAGTGTATAATCTCCTGTTAAAATTAAATGGTTATGTTCAGAAACTTCTGTTATATATTCAAGCGAAATATTACAGCATATTTCGTATTAAACCTCCCAGAATATCCAAGATCCCTCTCAGACAAACGAAAAGAAGCCCGCTCATCTCCCAGCCGGAATCGCTGCATGTGAAAAAAAATAAAAATGAAAAAAAAAGCAGCGGCCCGGTGGAAAACGTTGTCGTGAATCATAGCACAAAAAGACTCGACAAGGGCTGTTTCTGCACTGCAAACCGCTCCAGAGACCGCAGAAAACAACAGTTCGCAATGAGGATCTCCCAGAAGCTCGAGAAGTCTCACAGCGAGTCCGCCAAGCCGACGTTCTCCTTCGAGTTCTTCGTCCCGAAGACCTCCCAAGGTGTCCAGAACCTCTACGACAGAATGGACAGAATGTACAACCTGAGCCCGGAGTTCATCGACGTGACCTGGAACGCCGGTGGCCGTCTGTCCAACCTCACCACCGACATCGTGTCCACCGCCCAGTCCGTGCTGGGCCTCGAGACGTGCATGCACCTGACTTGTACCAACATGCCTGTCGAGCTCATTGACAAGGCCCTGAAGAGCGCCTACGACTCCGGCTGCCAGAACATCCTTGCCCTCAGAGGCGACCCTCCAATCGAGGGCGGTGAGTGGACTGCCACCGAGGGCGGCTTCAACAACGCCAAGGACCTCGTCGTGTACATCAGAGAGAAGTACGGTGACCACTTTGACATCGGTGTCGCTGCGTACCCGGAGTGCCACCCAGAGGAGAAGGACTCCGACAAGCTGATCGGCTTCCTCAAGGAGAAGTGCGACGTCGGTGCCAACTTCATCATCACACAGATGTTCTACGACGCCGAGAACTTCATCGAGTGGTGCCACAAGGTCAGGACCGCCGGTGTCACGGTGCCAATCATCCCAGGTATCATGCCAATCAGCTCCTACGCTGCGTTCAAGAGAAGAGCCACCTGGTGCGAGATCAACGTCCCGGAGCACTTCGAGACCACGTTGCAGAGCATCAAAGACGACGACCAGCTCGTCAGACAGAAGGGTACCGAGCTCATGGCCGAGCTTTGCCAGCAGATCCTCGACGCCGGTGTCGTCAACCACGTGCACTTCTACACCATGAACCTGGAGAAGTCCTCCATCATGATCTTGGAGAAGTTGCAGCTCATCACGACAACTTCTGCCGACCACTTGCCATGGAGAAAGTCCTTGAACCCAAACAGAACCAACGAGACCGTCAGACCAATCTTCTGGAAGAACAGAAAGCACTCCTACATCACCAGAACACAGGACTGGGACGAGTTCCCTAACGGAAGATGGGGTGATGCTAACTCTGCTGCTTTCGGTGACGTTGAGCTCTTCACATCTGGCCTGTTGCGTCAGTCTCCAAAGAGAGCCATTGAGCTCTGGGGTGAGCCAAAGACCAAGGAAGAGTTGATCGACTTGGTTGTCCGTTACTTGGACGGTAAGTTGAGTTCTTTGCCTTGGTCCGATACTCCTATCACCTCTGAGGTTGACTCTATCAAAAGTAATCTGCTTGAACTTAATAAGAGAGGTATTTTGACCATCAACTCCCAGCCACGTGTCAATGGTGTCTCTTCCGATGACAAGTTGTACGGTTGGGGTCCAAAGAATGGATTCGTCTACCAGAAGCAGTACTTGGAGTTCTTGATTCCAAAAGATCTCTTGCCAAAGTTGGTTAAGAAGATCGATGAGATCAACAAGCCTTTCAACACCAATGCTAACTACAAGGACAACTACAACATCCTGACCTTCTTTGCCATTGACAACAAGGATGACTTGACATCTAACACTAAGGATGACTCTGCTAATGCTGTCACATGGGGTATCTTCCCGGGTCAAGAGGTCCTTCAACCGACCATTGTTGAGAAAGTGTCTTTCCTTGCTTGGAAAGACGAAGTGTTCAGAATTGCTGAGGAATGGAGTAACATCTATGACGATGGCTCTGCTGCTAAGGACTTGATCAAGTCTATTGTTGATGACTACGCTTTGGTCAACATCGTTGACAATGACTTCATCGGTAAGGACAAGATCTTTGACTTGTTTAACGACTTATTCTGATCCTCCTTTGCATCTTCTTTTACACATAAAAAAAGGACAACACAGACAACCTTGATGGATTGTTTTCCCATGATGTCAACAACTTGCTATACAACTATTCAACACTCAACTGGGGGTTTTTAATGTTTCAACCCACAAAATCTTCAATTCCCCATTTCCATGTGAAGTTTCAACAAACTCACATGACATCAGAAACTCAACGATCTCTGATGGTACCCTCTGTTTTTTATACTCACATTTTCTGAGAGATTCAACCTCTCAAAAAACTTGTTATGCCCCCTTGTTTCTCTTTGCATTTCCCACCACACACACTCTTACACACTCACACACTCAACCTCATGACAACACTAAATCTCTTTGCTGTTATTTTATTTGGTTCGGATGATCTATTCTTCCTGTCCATTTTCATGATTCTTATGACATCAACTGTTTCCCCCATATAGATCGACATTTTTGGGGTGGGCCTTTAGCTTCAACCGCTTGGACTGCCTGTCGGTATATCTTTTTCTAATGATCATATCCATGGTATTATATTGACTCGTAGCTACAATAGATGAAGGTGAAAACATATGACTTGAATGTGTGATATAGAGGTCTCGGGAATCCATAAACCCCCAGACAATTGCACCAGTGCAATATAAAACTCATTCAAGTGAAGACAATACCACCATCGACAACCATGGACTGACCAGTGATGTAGTCCGCCTTCTCAGAGCCCAAGAAGGACACCAAGTTGGCGACATCCTGTGGGACAGAACCACGACCAAGAGCAATACCTTCACAGTACTTCTTGACGGTCTCACCCTTTGGCACACCGGCGTACTCACCCATCTTCTCGTCAATCAGGTCCCACATTGGTGTCAAGACGATACCTGGACAGTAAGCGTTGACGGTGATCTTTCTCGAAGCCAACTCCTTAGCAGCGGCCTGGGTCAAACCTCTGACGGCCCACTTGGAAGCAGAGTAGATACCAAGCATCTCAAAGGCGTTGTGGGCGACGATGGAAGCAGCGTTGATGACCTTACCACCTTGGTTGAGCTCGTCAAACTTCTTGGCGGCGGCCTGGACACCCCAGAGAACACCGCCGATGTTGATGGAGTTCATTCTCAAGAGGTCGGCCTCGGTGACGTCGACCAACGGCTTGATCTGGGCGATACCGGCGTTGTTGACGATGGTGTTGAAGGAGCCGAGCTGCTTGTGTGTCTGGTGCACGGCGTTGAAGATGTCGTCCCTCTTGGCGGAGTCGGCCTCGATGAAGATGGACTTGGTACCGAGCTTCTTGATCTCCTCGACGGTCTCCATGGCGGACTCCTTCTGCTGGGCCAGGTCGGTGATGGCAACCTGGTAACCGTCACGGGCGAGCTGGATGGCGATGGCCTTTCCGATACCTCTGGAGGCACCTGTGACAAGGGCGGTTCTGGACATTGTTGAGTGTTTGAGCGTGTGGGTTCTGTAGTGATTGAGCCAGCAATCAGTGTGGGGTAAACAGGGGTCAACTAGCGTGTGTATGTGCCGATCCTGGGGGTGGAACCTCTCCTGTACTTATACGTGCGGATGAAACAATTGGGTGTGGGGGTGATTGATCCGCATTCTGCCCCTTTGTACACTCGGATCTGGGCCTCCATTGTAATTTGTCGGTCCCGGCCACTTGTGACTTTGCTGGTCATTTGTGTCAAAGTGGAGAGTGCATGAATTCTCGCGGTGACACAAACTGGCCGCTTCGAAGCTGTAACCGGTGGCTGATCAGGGGCGCTTAAAACGGGGATGACGATTGATTATCCGTGTCTATAAAGTGCAATTGACCTCTTAAGTATCATTTGCAAGCTATTTATTTGCCCAAAATCCACAGCAAAAAAAGCCCAAGACGCTTCGAGCACTGACACCATTCTTTTTTCCGCTTTTTGCGGGGTCGGCTCCCACCACAAACACAGGATTTCTTTACAGCGGCATCACAACGACCAATTTGAGTTGGCAAATCACAGCCGACACTCGAACCGATCCACGCATAGCACAGTCCACAGATCTCCCGCGCACTTTTCTCGGGTGCCATTTGCAACGCCTTCTCCGCCGTTTGAAAGTCTGGGGTACATTGGGCGGGGGCCGGGGCGGATAACCTGGGCAGTGCAAGACTCCACTGTGAGTGGGCACAGAACAGGGGTTCACTGCCAGTAGATTTGGGATAGATAGAGATAAAAGCGGACACGGACACCGGTGATTCCTGTAGCTTTTCCTATCCCCATACACCTGTGTTCCTCTTCTGGTAAACTCCGTCATTCTTCGAACAGGGATCACTTTCATGAGGTTGCTGCCCCCCACGCATTTCATTGAGCACTGAAGGGTTCCCGGGGCTGATCAGCTGGGTGTACAACTCGTACATATATCGCATTGAACCATGAAACTACACAAAATCACGAAGCACCGATTCCTGAGTTCTGGAGCGCATGCAAGTCACCAGAGACCTATGACGTAGTTGGTCTTGTTCTTTGACCCCATCAGCCATGAGTCGAATACGCTTACAAAAGAGAGAATTCGTTCTGTTCCTTCATCAATTGCAAGATGTAGTACTGTATGAGCCTTTTCTCTTTCAGGCCTGACGTATATGGATCGTCGAATTGTATATAACCGGTGCCCTTATCGCGATCATGAACTGGCCGATGACGTGTGGGGGGTTTCAAAATACAAGAGGATTATACACATGGCACTAGGAATACGGTCGGGTGTTGAGTCAATTAGTGGTTGAGAGATCATGCAGAGCTGTTATATAGTACTCTATTGAGGGCTGTTCGGCCATTTACTATACTTTAGGATGGCCAGCTGTGCAATATAATATATGTACCACAAAAATATAACTTGAAGAGAAGTTGAAACTATGCAGGGGCGCTTCAACAAGTTTCGATTGTATTATATATCTCAAATAATTTATACTAGCATGCGCTATGATCGCCCAAAGTTATTTATAATTACTGTACGGAAGCCTGTGCAGGAAGTCCTTTCATGCTTGTGGTTTAGATATGAATCAAATGGTTTAATTCATAAAATTGCAGTCTAAAAGAACCACCCTGATTTACAGCACTATGTAGTGGTGTCCGGGTGTATGTTCGGGTTTAAAGTGGCACTGCATCACAACTTCTCAACTTCTCCAAGGTCCAATAGTTTGAACATCTGTCCCGCTTTCTTTGTATGAGCTATCTGAGAAAGGAATCTATTATACAGCCTCAACAGTACGCTTTGAATTCAATTGTAAAAGAATCATATGGATGGAAGAGAGCGTATAACTGAGTGTTTTTGTGTTCATGTTCTCCGAATTGGTGCAGTAAGCATGTGAGGGACACTTAAAAGCATATGACCACCAAAAGAGGCACTAGTATCCGTTCTACAAATGAGAATTATACGATAAATAGAGATACAGGTGAGCTGCACTCATGGTTGATATACACAATAAATAACCGAGCTGGAGAGACACAGCAATAAACAATAAAGACAAGCTGAGGCCCAGTTAGAGCCTCAAATAAATCAAACGTGTAACAAATAGAACTCCTTCAAAGAAGGAGGAGAAGTGAAGAGTAATAATAGGGTAATTTGAATATGGATAATAAATCAAGCGGTGCCTCGTTCAATCAAGAAGAAGCAAGCGTGGAGGTTGTACACCTCTGTGTGTTTGTGTGTGTGTGTGCTGAATATGGATATGTGGGATCAGTTCAAAATTGGAGCATAACTCAATAACAACTAATTGTCATGAGAATAACCAACCTCAAAGCCCGTCATCAATGGCTTGTGATCCAAGACACTTTTCATGTCAAATGACTTGTAGTTCGTAGACAGGCCTCCTTGAGCGTTCCAATCGAACATCATGTCCAAGTCACCAAGACCTGGAATGTCATCAATAGAAGTGTCAGACTCGTTAGTGGCAACCTGGTTATCATTGACCATATATTCTGATGAGGAGGAAGTACTAGGGAGTGGATCATGCGGCAATGTGTTGGAGTAACTGTTGCCAAAGATGGATGAAACGTTGGAAGCTTCAGAGCCAGTGCTTGGATGTCTTCCTTCTGTGCTTCCTCTGAACAAAGTGTTGGCAGATTGTGAAGTTGTGTAGTTACCAGCACCAGACATCAAGTCTGGTTGAGTGTGTTCCTCACCATCAAGGACTTCATAGTCCAACTCTGGATCAGAGATGGAGAAGACATTCTTGATGTAAATCACAAGCTCCTTGAACAAGACAAAGTTCTCTGGGTATCTGTTCTTGATCACTTTGAGCGTCTGAGCAATGAGCTTAGCAGCATCGTTGAGCAAAGCAGAACCGTTCTTGTTGTAATCCTGAGATAATTTGAGAATACTCAACATGGAGATAAGGCAGAACTTGAGGAAGTTGACTGGGACCAAATGGAACTCAAAGTTGTTCAAGTTGTTCAACTCACGCTTGCGATCCAAGAGAATGATGTAAGCCAAGTACTCACGGGCCAAAGAGGAGATGACATAGGAAGATTGACCACTGAGGAGAGACTCTTTGTCAAAAGCAGTGTTCAAATGGATGGAAGTTCTCAGTGTAAGATAAAACATGTTGAGCTGAACCTTGATGATATCATCTCTTGAGAAGAAGGTACTGCTCTTCTTAGCCTTCTTGTTACGGCGTTCAGCGCTCTCAGCGGACATCTTACTGAAGAATGTGTTGAGTTCAAGATCTTTTCTCCAATTGACAAGAGTCTGATCAATATCTTTCAACTTCTGTGGGTCTTCACCAATGGACATCAAGTTAATGTTTTCAAGCTTCTCCAAGATCTCAATCAAGGACAATGTGTGCTTCAAGTTTTGGTTTGCATTGACGATGGTGACCAATTTTGGAACGTGGAAACGATCAAAGAAACCAACTTGTGGAAGACCAAAGAAGATACCGGAGATTGTTGAAAGGATGTAGAAACTCCAGTAAAGTTTAAGTCTGACAGCGTATTGTCTGAACTTCTGCTCTTTTGTTGGAATGGTCATCTGTGTGATCTGCTCCAAGTTGTTGTAGTTCAAGTGTAAGCCAAGACTGAGAACACCAGCATGTGCAATGTTTGTCAAGTTAATGACAGTGTTCTTGTAACAGTTCTTGTTGTGGAACAAGTAAAGAGATAGCAAGAGGGCTTGGAACTTAGGAATGGAGACGTTGACAGACAGATTCAAAGATGTGATCAGCTTATGGATTTCATGGATACTGAAGATGGAGCAGTTGAGTTGAATGATAATCACCAAAGTGGCGATGAAAACCATACGGTCCTCATGAGAGACGTCATTTGGTTCATCCTGAGTGAGCAATTGACCCAAGTTCTCAGTCTTGTTGTCAATGGAGGCAAATATGTTCTTGTAAGACTTGAAGAAAGAGACCTCATCAAGGATTGGAATCAAGTTCAAGTGTTCAAAGTGGTTGGAAATGAGCAAGTCCAAGTTTGTCTTTGATGGGAATCTCGAGAGGAACTTAGCAGAGATGAAATCGTAAAGGCTTGAGGATTCAATTGATGGGTAGTGTAGTTCTTCCACTGGGTTCAAGTTGAAACTGGTAACGACTTTGTCAAACAAGACGTTGAGACAGTTCAAACCAACGTAGTTCTCATTGTCAACAAAGTTGTCATATCTGAAGAAGTTATCTGAGAGGCCTTCAAAGCCCTCATCTTTGGACTGTATCTGTGAGATGGAGTCACTTCTCCCCTGTGAATAAGAGGTTGGCAGAGCTGAGATAGAGGCGATGGACTCTCTCTTGATAGAGATGAGGGAGTCAGCGTCGGAAACAGTGTTTGGCATGATGACTGATGAGGCATCGTCAGAAGAGGCAGAAGGGCTCAGGCTCTGGATAGGGAACTGGGCCTGATCGGAGCCGTTGGCAAGTGTTCTGAGTGAAAGTCCTTGTGACTGCTGAGCCCTCTTCTTGAGTAAGTCCATCTCTGTGATGAGTCTGGCATTCTCGTTCTGGAGGTTGATGAGATTCTTCTCGAGGTTTTCCGTGTACCCGCGTGGGAAGGCTCTTCTCGTCAGCTTGTCGCTGGTCTGGCAGTTGTAGCCGATGTTGAGACAGTTTGTACAGCTTGGGATCTTGCCGTCGCACTTGATCTTCTTGATACGGCAGCGGTCGCAGGCCTGTGATGTTCTTGTGAGGCCGCCGTTGCCGGACGACTTGATGAGCTTCGTGAGGTCGGGCAGCTCCAGCTTGCTCTCCTTGGACGGCATTGTGTGGTGTGTGTAGCGGTTAGGTGGCAAGTGGCAAAGCGCTGTAAAGAAGTGTGTGGGGGAACAGAGCACGGCGGTTTTCGTGTGGAGACTAGAGAGAGTGTGTGGGGTAGCTCGCAGTGATGGCAGTGCTTTGTGTGTGTGTTTGTTGGTATTTGAGTGTGTGTTGGTGGGCGGCTCCTGGCTGTGGGCCCATCGGGCAGTTGAGCGGCTGGGCGGTATATATAGTGGGCACAGTCACAGATCTCTTGATCCCGGGGCATCCCGCGTGGAGGCAAAAGTTTGGCCAGGGCGCACAGTAAGTGCACAGCTGCGGCCTCCACATTTTCGCCGGGGCCACAACATCAACATGCAACAAATCGTGACTCCCGGGGCGCTGATTGGCCTGCTCGTAACGCCATGCTGGGGTCCCTTGTGTCTGGCTGGAACCGTTGGCAGTGTCTGTGCGTCGCGTCGTGTCTGTTTGTGTATGTGCGGCTGTGATTGGGCGCCGTGGTGCGGTTTTGGCCAGCGGAGGCTCTCTGATGAAATGGCCCAAGTCGCAGGGAAACCCCGGAGTTACGCGTTGGCTCAAGACCATATCGGTCCCGGGGTTTCTATAGAGTTCTGGGGGGTGGGCGCACTGTGGAACACTATTGTGCCACTGCTGTGTAACAATAGGGCAAGACCCAGAGGACCCTAGCTGGACCGTTGCTTCCATTGCTTCCAGGACCCCAGACACCGGCATACTTCCCCGGTCTGTTGACTCCAGCCGCGCATTTCCATGACTATCAGGGTGACTTACCCCAGAAACACCTTGAGACAGGTGATTTCGCTCTACTAGAACTGCCTGGGCGCATATCTGGGGTGCTTAACTTCTTGGCCCAGCAACCTTGCCGCTGTATCTCTTGTTCTGAGGCTGGAGATAGGGGCTCGTGCTGTACATACGTGGTTCTATGTTTGTGTTTGTGTGACTGGTGTTGAGGCTAAGCGCATCTTCCGTTGCTCCGAGTGGTCGCAGAGGGCACAGGGCCAAGGCACTCTCCCGTCATAGCCGTTGTCATAAAACAAGTGGTGTCCACCTGTTGAATCATGGATGCCAAACATATATGAGTCGCATGACTCACAGACCGTAGGTGTTTCCCCAGTGCGAGTGTCCCTCTTTGTGCTCCACTTTCATTTCCCCAGACTTTGCACCGCTGTGGAGAAGACGCACGACCCCTCACCCTCTAGCGTCCGTAAACGCCTGATAAGGTTATCGGCTGGGGGCCTGTCTCCGTGTAGCAAATATATACACAACTCTCGATGGATGTCCTCTTTATTCAACGAGTCCTCTTCCACCAACCTTGCCCTACACCGGTGATGATCTCAACACACCATCACCTACGTAGTACGCCCTCATCGTGCATTTCTCTAGGAAGTCGGAAACCGGTAACCGGATACACGGCCCGATACGTGCACGACCCACCCCTTTCTCTTCAGAAATTAGAAGTGCACAGGACACATATCACACGATCGGGAAGAGTACTTCTAGGATTCAAACCTTGTACAACAGGGTCACTTCCAGAACAGATAGCCTATATCTTCCACTTTGAGCAACCGATAACTGGCAGCCGTGTGATGTGTGATGTGTGACCTGTGAGTGAACATGAACTCTCTTCCCAGGTGGAACAGTGGAAGGTATTGAAAAAAACTGGTCTGGACGTCAAGTGCTAACGCTGTTCTGTTGATAAAATGCCTCAACTTGCAAGAGGTGATCAACGATTTGCTTGTTTCACCGTGACCACTGACGGCGTAGTATCTACGTCATCTCACCAGAAGAAGCTGTCTCCTTAAAGTCCCAACAGTTTCAACTTCCAACAGCGGCTTTTTACTAAATAGCCCCTTGCAAGTCTGCATATATGCCCTTTCATGTATCAAATGGGCTTTAGAACAAAAGATTCGATCTAGTACCCTGTCTAGCCCGAGGCACGTGCTTTTCACGTGACCGCGAAAACTCCCCTTTTGGTACAACATGAACGCGTCGCCTGTGTCGCGTAAACATTTGGAGAGAGCCACTTGAAGAACTACGAACGAATAGCCGCCCAACGAGCCAAACTCACCCCTGGAAATTGGAATGCCACCATGTCGAAACCCTTTGCTGATATGAAGTTCTGCTCGACTTCGATCTCCAGTGAGCTGCGGGTTAGTATCTGTTTCTGTTGCCTTCCACACTTCTTCCCAGACACTAACATGACCCACAGTCTGATATCGCAGGCAAAATCAAAGCCATGGGCGGCGTGCACTCGAGTAATCTGATGTCGGACGTTACGGTGCTCATTGTCGGTGACCCGAACACAGAGAAGTTCAGATTCTCCGTGCGAAACAGATCAGACGTCAAGTTCATCACTCCAGATGTCATTGGCACGATACACGCCAAGTGGATCAAAAACGAGGATAAGAAAGACCCAGATATCTTGAACTTGGACCGCTACACAATGCCAATCTTTGCCAACTTCAAGATCTGTCTCTCGAGAATCAACACTGATGAACACTTCGATGCTAATGACAAATTTGAACTCATCAAGATGATCCAGGATAACGGCGGTGAAGTATCAGATTCGTTGACACAATCAAGTTCTTTGGTCATCACAAATGAGAAATCTGGTAAACGGTACCTCTCAGCGAAGAAATGGGGCATCCCAAGTATCCATCCACTGTGGGTGATTCATTCAATGAAAAGGAAAGCCATTTTGGAGTTGGAGTACTTTAACATTGACAAGATTGACGACTCGTCCAAGATTGGTGAAGGTGCATGTCTTGTATGGGATGACTTGAGAAAGAGAAAACGTAAGAGAATCATACCAGATGAAGAAGAACAGATCAAGAAGAATCCAGAGATTTGGAGATCCATCATGGATGATGCAAGAAAACAAGCCTCAACGGCAAAGAAACATGATGATGTCTGGAATGAACCGCCTCCAGATGATTACGACAAAGAGAGCTCGGCCATGAACGATATCAACCAGAACAAGAGAAAGAAACTAAGTTTCATGAACATGGAAACAGACTCTAAACTATTCTATGGAAAGACCTTCAGAATTGAATACTTTGAACCAAACAAGACTGCAACACTTTTGAAAACGATTCAATCACATAGTGGTATAATCATTGAAGATCTTGATAATGAAATCCCACCATCATACATCATTGTTCCATCAACATTCCCAACCACAGAACTACCATCTTACTTCTTTGATTCACCCGACACCGAGGTGTTAACAGAATTTTTCATTGAAAGATGCTTACATTACCGCCAGTTGAGATTGGACACTTGGGGTAAGCCATTTTATCAACCATTGGATAATGCTCCACAGTTGAACGTCTGTATCACTGGATTCATGGGAATTGAACTTCTCCACGTGTCCAAGATGCTTCAACTCACAGGATTCATTATACATGAGTACTTGAAGGCTGATAGAGACGTACTCATTGTCAACTATGACATGTTGAGATCCAAGGCTGGTGAACACCTTACCAAGAAATATCCAAGTCTGTTTGATGAAAACTTCAAGGCCACAGTACCACAGACAAGCATCACATCTACAAGAAAAAAACTTGAGTTTGCAAGAAAGCATTCAATCCCCATCCTCACTGTCACTTTCATATTTGACTCTTTCAACAATGGCTTTGTGTTCAACATCAACGGACGGGACTGTTGCATCCACTGTCCCAAACTTGCAGACTTGAAGCCACATTTACGTGATTTAACACTGAGTGACTCTGAGAGACGTACCAATTTACAGAAGACCGACTCGTCTTCATCATTACCGAAACTTCCATCTCCTATCAGAAACAAACGGAAGGACACTTGGGGAAGGCTTGTTGGTAGAGCTCCAGTGTCACAATTGGAGAAATTCAACATTGCTGAGTCAATACCACATGATCATTTCGATGAAGATGATAATGTTGAGTCCACACAGATTGGATATGGTGGAACACAGATCACTGACAAGTTGCGCAACTTGTTGAACAAAGATGATACAAATGGAGGAACCATGAACTCCGCGTCACTGACTCCAACTGTTAATGAGACCAGAAAGAGAACGAGACAAGGGTTCAAAGATATGGCGAATATCCTTGACGATAACTAATAGATTTTAATGAAAGGCATATTACATTCATAGGAGACAAGCTCTTTGCTGTAGATCAATCCAAACGATGGGCTTCTATTTGATTTCTTTTGTAAGCACTTGACTTCTTTGGTCTCTGGAGAACGGAGGAGACAGGTTATGGGCAAGCGAGTTGGATGTACATGACACTGAGATCCACGGCTGTCATCTGGCACTCTGGCACCCGGAGTATACTCTCTGGCTTTCATATTCCTCATACAAAGTGGTCGTTGCCGCCCGGTTGTCTCAGTATGCACGACCGTTTCTTTGTGGTCGAACGCAAATTCCCACCGAAATCAGCGTACAAAACGGGCCTCTTCGACTGTTTCTCGCCATAGTTCCGTGGAAAGCGTGTAGAGGAGAAACATGTATGACACTAAACATTCTCTGCCGAAGCAGCTTCCGTACAAAGCCACACTGGCTGTCGTACGATTATCATAGCCGTCGTGAGACTGGATTAAAGCGTCTGGCTGTTCTATCAAATAGCGCTTCAACCAGACGACTTACAGCTTCCTGGACAATGCAGGGCTAAACCCAGTATCCAGTCCATAGGCTCATCCTTCAAACTTACCGATAACCCTCGCCGTAGTTGTGTTTCGTGATGTTTTGTTCCTTCGGCTGCTCTTCTCCTCGCAAATTCGAGACAGAAATTTCCCTTTTTATCTGTCTACCGGCGCTCTTTAACTTAAGATAAAGATCCACCACAAATGGCAAACGCTACTACACAAAGCTCCACGATGCCAATCACTGATAAACTGGACTTACAGGCTTTTTCAAGATGAACGTGAGCCACTTGCCAAACGAGATTTGGCGGGAAATTTACCGGCATATGGACCTGTACTCACTGAGATCGCTCCTTTGGGCCTTTCCAGAGTTGACGAGACACTTTGTTATTGTCTCTGACATATTACCTGAGAAAGAACTGAAGGCAGTGTTCTTCACCACACCAGGTATCAGCATCGTGAGAATCTCGGAGTACAATCCGGTGGTCCACAGAAGAAACCATCTAATATCTCTGTATGAGGTAACGGACAGCCTTCGCAGAGAGTACAACAAAATTCTCGAGAATGACGGCACAGAACTCAGCGAGGCAGATTGGGATGGAGCGGTGCCATTTCTGGACGCATCATCGTTCTTCTACTGTTCACATCTTATTGGATCTGGAGCAGCTAGGTGCTTAACAATGAGTAAAGTGGGGGAAAAACTTGGATCACATCTTTTGATTGATAGCAGTGATGGTTTTAATGTTTGGGACACCGAAGAGCCTATTCACTCTTGTGGCTACCCTTTCTGGCCCAGAGCTATGAGCAGAAAAGTTGAGTCATTTTTGACCAGTCAATCCACATCTCTTGCTGATGTCACAAGGCTCAGCATACACGGGTTAACTGAAGTCGCAAACTTGACTTTCAGGAGCCTAAAACACCTTATTGTTCACTTCGATCGTGATTCAAATGGTAAAAGGCCCTGTTTTATGAACATCAAAGCGAATCATCTTGAGCATCTGTGCATTCAGTATCACGACGACTTTCCACATATTGAGAGAATTGACGTTGGGTCCGCAGTCCCCAAACCACACTTCCCTTATATTGAGTTATCGAGCGTCTCACACTCATTCAGACTGAAGCAATGTCATGCCTAACAGAGCCCTTTCCAGTGTGCAAGACCTCTCTTGAAGACATGGCAAGAGTTGACTTAAGCTTCTGTGAGAACTACGATGCAGTCTGCATAATAGGAGGCCATGACGTCATTGTGAATCTGGTTACCTTAGGAGGGCATGCGACTCTTTTATGGAAACAGGCAAACGTTCAGGTAGAAGCATTGGAGGAGATCAAAGAGAGCCCCCGTATCAGATCCTTCATGTTTGAGAGCACTCTTCCCGAGGCAAAGGTTCCCCGTGTAAGATTCCAGTCTTCTGTACTCAAACACCTCACCATCCTCTCGCATTCTTCCTTTATTGACACAAGTTGGTTATTCTTAAATACGGATAACTTTAATCAGCTGGCAACACTATCTGTGTACAGTCTGGGGAAGAAGAGAAGGGCCCACGATGAAAAGCATATAGTCATACCAGCAAGTGTCATGGAAGATTTCTGGAACCATCCATCTGTCTACCTTCATGGGGTTGAGATTGATGAAAAGTTACCACGAGACAAACCACCATCGAGAATGAAGCTTTTGTACATGTCTTCAATGATAGGCCCCTTCAGTCATATTGACAACAACGACACTTCTGTACGTTTCAGTCCCAGAGCACTGGCAATCGCTCGCGGGGGAAGCACAGCCACCCTCTGGAATCCCTATTAGTGATGAAGATATTCTGCATCCATCATCCAGCTAGAAGAATTCATAAATGGAGCTTAAGTGAAACTCATATCCTTCCCTAATAGTAGGAATCTCTACCTGTAAGAGGGCTCGACACCTTACTCTCCAATCAGAGCCTGACTCTGTCCATTCGCGACTGCAACCCATATCTTGGACACCCAAGTCCATCTTATCCTTGTATACACTAGATCCCATACACAACCTATTCTGGCACGCGCGCCAGGATCTAGTGTTCACCAACTATGGCCTAGCTATTCACCGAAGAGTACGCAACTCTCATACATTACCGGTGTATTTACTTTTTTGTCCCCTCATAAAGATTCTCTTTCTTATATAAAATCGGGGAATTCCCTCTTTGGGATAGGCACTAACTTTTTTCGGTAGTTTTCGCGGAAAATCAATTTAGATTTTATCTCACGTTGAACTTGAAGTGACACTGACAGGAAGCTGGCCACCTCTGAACGATACGACTGGATGATAACCAAACCCTCCAGTTCCTGAGTTCCATATGCCAACACATGGCACCGTTGGCGTTGACCCCGTAAGGCTCTCATAGTGCAATATCGCAATCTGTGTGGACGCCTCGTTCGGATATGCTGAAGTCGCCTCAATCACAGCAAGACTGACGTCTCTGCGCACAGAAAGTAGCGTTACTCCATTCACAACAACAGCAAGACATATGCAACGTCTTCTGCCTCCAACGCGGAGTTCCTCGCTGACGGAGACCTGGCCTTTCCTTTTGACTTCTCTTTCCCTCAAGGAGCATACTCAAGAAAGAGGGCCCGCCATCGTGGTGTTGCAACAGAGTCCAAAGCCCTCTCTTCTGCTGTTACAGCTTCTTTCACTGAAGACAACATTAGTGATGTCACAAGAGCAGATCCTCCTTTCCATACAGATGATGTCGATGCCAACAGATAGACACCAGCTTTACAGTGCGATGACTTACTTGACATTGATCCTGATGTTTGAGTAATTACGTTTCTTTGATCGCTGCTAGGTTTCTTTATAACTTGATTTCTTTCTTCCGCAGATCAGTTCCTCTGTAACTTTTTATTATCTTCCCTTTATTTACTTAAGTTCACACTTCTTTAGTCTTTCTTCCGTTTACGTCAAGTTTTGAATAATAAAATATTAATTCCCACACAGCGAGTCGTTCCCATAGCTTTTTCTAATATTCTCCTTTCAGCTCTCTCCTCTTTCCTTTCCGCTCATTTCGGCACTTCAGTCTTCTAGGCACTGGCAGTTGGAACTTGGGAGGGAATCTCCCGCCACACGGTACACCGTTCCTCCAAGGCAGCGAACTCAACAGTCAACCCCATCTACAAGCATCAAAAAGAGCTCCGAGCGCAAGCGAGGAGTTCTTGTACATGTTGGTTTACGCTTTAGTATGCGCTTTTATCGTCTGCGACGTGCCGTGGATGCCACCTGCTTCACAACCAAGGCATTTGCTGATGCCGACTATACTACACATCTGATGGAAAGTGAATTACAAGTGCCTCCAGAATAAAAGTTAAAGAGTCTTCTCAAAGCCAATCGGCCAAAGTGGCTGGACCTATGGTGTGTTCTTTTTTTTTTATCGATCAGCAATATATTGAGTGAAACCTAAAAACTACAGCAGCGTGCTAATCACTCAACCAATGAAAACTCAAAGGAATCGGAATACATCTTTGAGCTTCCAACTAAGTGACAGCATACTCAATCTCATCGTCAGTGTGCGATTTTGAGGTTTGTTACTAAATCCGATCCGAGATCCGAGATCCGAAATCCGCTTTTGTGTCATGTGCGTGCGGAGTTGAGAGTCAGGAATCAGAATGTCATCAGGTGCAAAGCCCCATTGTTTCTTGTTCTCTGGCATACACAGAGCCACCCTTCTTCTACACCACCCGCCACTCCCTACAGCGAGACTCCTGCCCACCACTCCATACAACGAGACACCCGCCCACCCACACACAAGCCCAATGAAACCAACGAACCCTTTCTCCCCTCAGGGGGCCAGCAGCACACACCACTCCCCCGCAGAGCTTCGTCCTCGCAAGTACATCAAGCAAGGCATTGACTTTACGCTCTTGATCTGTGGCCAGGAGGGCACTGGAAAAGTTTCCTTTGTCAACACGTTGTGCAACCAGACCGTCTTGGATAAGGACACATCCAGCTTCAGACCAGAGTACGCACACACCAACCCAGGCATCGACATGGTCAAGCTCCACGTCAACATCGCCGAAGAGGACTCCACCCCCATCTCGCTTGACATTGTCATGTTCCCGGGGTTTGGAGACAACGTTGAGAACAGTCTGTGTACCTCCCGTGTCGTTGAGTTCATTGAATCGGAGTTCCAGAACGTGTACGACTCAGAAGTCCTGTTGAATCGTGACCCGACTATGAAGGAGGGAATACCACATGCCGCTTTGTACTTCATCAAGCCCACCTCAAAGGGACTTCGGGAATTGGACCTCAATGCTTTGAAAGAACTCTCAACGCGTGTCAACGTCATTCCTCTTCTCTCTAAGGCCGACTCATTGGCCGCCTTGAGGTCTGCGTCCTCGACATCGAGTGCCTGTTTCTGTGGCTTTGAAGGAGGGAAGAACTGCGGGAATGAGAGCACAACCTCTTTGTAGGCGTCCTGGATGGGCTTAAGGGACGGGTCTCTGGAGAAGGAGTCCTTGAGCTGTGTGATGACGATCATTGCTGATATGAAAGCCAACAGGATTCCCATCTACGGATTCGGCAAGGACATCGGAGATGGTCGTTACTGCCAGATGTTGAGAGGGTTGAGACCCTTTTGTGTCGAATCTGAAGACATGTACTTTCTCAGAAGAGCTTTGCTCTTCTCGCACACCAGCCACATGGTGAAGCAAAGTCACATCTTCTACAAGAAATTCCGAAACATCCAGGCAAAGAAGAGAACCGAGCCAGTTCAAGGTTTCCAGAACTGGAATTAAGACGATACCAAAAAAGAACAGTCAGAGAGAAACAAGGACAATGCGCGAACCATACGCGGTGTTGCTGAGGACTACGATCATCACCATGACTACAATATGAGAAAACACAGTAACCCAAAAAGCAGTGGTAACGAAACATCCGGCTGTGACGACATTTAAGTTATATACAGACTATCAATTTGATCATTCATCGTTTTCCCGTAGTCTAACTCTTAGTGTGCTCTGTGGGGTTGACTTTTGAACAATAAGGCCTGTAGAGGACAGAGGACAGAGAACTTCCTCTTTGGGCCATTTTCACCCGCGACCCGCGACTGGGAGAAAGACAACAACGTCGAGAGCTCAAACTTGAAAGCCACTCAACCGCTCAACACGCCACTCGTTTGTCGACAACCGGGCACCACAGACCGCCAACACAAGCACAATGTCGAAGAGTCAGGACTACATTACCAGGGTGAGGTACCAGAACGACCTCCCACCGCCGCTTCTCCCACCGAAATTGCTGAAGTACGTGGCCAACAAGGAGGAAGAGGCTCGCTCATCAAGTTTACTTTCATCTCTCTTCCGTAAAGAGAACGTCAACAACTTGATCACACTGGACAACGACCTTGGTCTCCCTATTGACTTGGCCTCCATCCCATCCATCTTCGACCCAAATGCCGCCAGAACTGAACACACAAAACTCCACCCAGCCGACCGTGCCCTTCTCAGAGACCCTCAGGTTGACAGAGCGGTGAAGAACCAGCCAGCCGTGTCTTTCCTCAGAAGAACAGAGTATCTTGGATCCACCAAAATGGGCTCCACTGCCTCTGCTCAGGCATCAAGATCACAGACACCTTCTGCCAACGTTGACGATGAGAGTCCAGCATCACAACTTCGTTCCATTGAGGCCACATTTGAAGGCTGTACTAAGACTCTCAACGACACAACGAAGCTCAGACATCCATTGAAGAAGAACCTCAAGGCCAAGAAGGTGTGGTCTTTGCTTCCTGATATCTCCAGAATGGACCAGAAGTTTGACGTTGTCAGTATTGCATCCAACTCTGTGAATAATCTCACCGATTTGGAGTACAGAACAGCAGTTTACAGAAAGATGAAGCTTGCTGATCTCGACTGGATATCCTTCTACACAACTGAGGAGGATTCTGCAAAGAGCGTTAAGAGATCGCTTGATGATTTGAACGAGAATATTCCAAAAGAAGTCACAGAAGATGGTGTGAGATACAAGTACACAAAGAGAAGTGACTACGATTTGAAGACAACACACCTCACAGATGACATCCAGGAGATTGCTCTGAGATTTCACCAAGACAAGGGTATCGTGTACTACAACCCTATCTCTGACAAGTGTGAGTTGAAGAGACGCAGAATCCAAGACTCTCACAGAGAGCTCCTCGAGAACACGGATTTGGATGAGATCAACGTTCGTATCAGAGAGCCAACCGTGAAGGAGTTGAACACAAGAAACACGCTGAGACACAAGCACGACAGTGTCACGTACGAGGAGACGAAGGAGGACAGTGAAGAGCCAGACGATCTTGACCAGCTCAGACAGAACAAGGAATCACAATAAAGAGGCGGAGACAAGGTAACGTTTCGCTCTTGAATGAGGGCCTGTATAATATGTAAAAGAAAAGTCTAAAGTGGCAATTGTAAGAGCAGAATAGTTGTATAAATCCCCTTTAGAGTACAAAAATCGACCTCTCTCAGTGTGCGCCTACCGTGGTTGCGAGCCCCGGCCGAGATGAGCTCCAAAAAAAATTTCTAGCTCTGTTCATACAAAGAAGCCGATGGACAGTTGTAGCGTAAACTCTGTCAAATACCACGAAGGATCCGATACACCACACGATGCTGTACACCTGTAACACGTGCTCGCTGCAGTTCCCTCTGCCGGAGGACCAGAGAACCCACATGAAGTCCGACTGGCACAGATACAACCTCAAGAGAAGAGTGGCGGGTCTGCCTGCCATTGAAGAGACTCTTTTCAACGAGAAGGTCCAGAAGATGCGTGTCGAGGAGGAGGAAGAGGAGAAAGAAGTCGTGACGAAGGAGAAGCAGATCACGAAGAAAGAGCAGAGAAGAAGAGACAAGGAGGCTCTTCTTGAGAAGAAGAAGCAGTTGTTGGAGATTGCCAGACAGAACATGCTCAAGTCCGTGCAAGATGGTGAGACGAATGGAACCACATCTGACGTTGCACAAGTCACTGAGAGCGTCAGTACAATTAAGATCGATGAAGTTAAGGAGCCTGAAGCCCCAGTCGTTGAAGCCCCAGTCGTTGAAGCCCCAGCTGCCCCAGTTGAAGAGGCATCTGAAGAGGCATCTGAAGAGCCAAAGAAGGAGCTGACTGAAGAGGAAGAGATCGAGAAGATGGTGCAAGAGAAGCTTGAGAACAAGGTCGAGATCACTAAAGAGACGTGCCTGTTCTGTAACAAGAAATTCCCATACTTTGACGCTTGTTTGACCCATATGCACAAGAAGCACGGTTTCTACATCCCAGAACAGAAGTTCCTTACAGACAAAGAAGGCCTTGTCAAGTACATGGCTGAGAAGATTGGAGTTGGTAACGTTTGTGTCGTGTGTAACTTTGAGTTCAGATCGTTGCAGGCCGTTAGAGCACACATGTTGTCCAAGAAGCACTCGAGAATTCCATTTGAGAGTGAGAATGAGAAGTTGGAGATCTCCGAGTTCTATGACTTCAGTTCCACTTACAAAGACCTTGATGTCACTGCTGAAGGCGATGAAGGCGAATGGGAAGATGAAGGATCTGTTGTTGGCTCTGATGAAGAAGATGAGAGCGAGGAGGAAGTTCTTCCTCAGCACGTTTCTTATGACGATGGTGTCGAGTTGCACTTGCCTACCGGTGTTAAGGTTGGACACCGTGCCCTTGCCAGATACTACCGCCAGCACTTGAGACCAGAGACGATCTTGACGGAAGGTCAGGGTACTGTCATTGCCGCAGAGTCGAGACATTTGGTAGCTGTCTATGACAGACAGGCTCTGCTTGAACAGAAGAGAATCTGGAAGAATGAGAAGCACCACTTGGACAGAGATGATAGAAAGGCTGCCAAGTTCGTCAACAACCAGCCGTACTACAGAGATCAGCTCTTGCAGTAAGTTGGGGGAGCCGACGTTCTTCTTTTGCATTTACATTTTCTTGGGTTTTTAGAGGGTGGCATTTCTTCCCCCGTGTTTCTTTGGTTTGGAGTCTGGTTTTGTGTTTACATTACGTGCCCCATTTGGCACGCTTCTGATGAGTTGCATAATACACACACAATGTACTGATAGCTGGGTTGTAGAAACGTAAGCGTAAACAAAGAGATCTCAGAGATAGAGGCCTCAGTTGTATGCGCGAAGTCAGATCTCAACACAGAAAGCGACGCGTGAACGTGCTCTCCAGTACTGCAACACACACACAGAACCAGACCACCGTAACATAAGAGATCAATGTGGCTGATCCGATCGCTGGCACTTCTGATGCTCCACCTCGCCGGTGTTTTGCTCTTTTGCAAGGGCTTTTTCCCGTCGAAGGTTGTCTTGGAGGGCTACGGCCAGTTCGCCGACGGTGGCTTCGACCCACAGTTCAACAAGGCCGTTATCATGGTCGTCGATGCGCTCAGAAGCGACTTCGTCTTCTCGGACAAGTCGTCGATGCACTTTGTCCAGGGCCTTCTGCGTGACGGCTCTGCGCTTGGTTACACAGCCTTCTCCAACCCGCCGACTGTGACGCTGCCGAGACTCAAGGGAATCACCACGGGCTCCACGCCGAACTTCTTGGACGCTGTGCTCAATGTCGTGGAGGAAGACACGTCGTCGACACTGGCGAACCAGGACAGTTTCCTGAAGCAGCTCAAGATCGGAGGGAAGCGCATCCACATGTTTGGCGATGACACTTGGATCAAGCTCTTCCCAGGCGTCTTTGATGTTGAAGAAGGCACAGGCAGTTTCTTCGTCTCTGACTTCACAGAAGTGGACAACAACGTCACACGCCACTTGGATCGTGAGCTCTCTGAGCAGAAGTGGGACTGTTTGATTCTCCATTACCTCGGCCTTGACCACATCGGCCACAAAGGTGGCCCACTGTCGTCGTTTATGCCAGGGAAGCAGAAGGAGATGGACAACATCGCTGAAAGGGTTTACAACTCGTTGGACGATGACACTCTTCTTATAATTCTGGGAGATCACGGTATGAATGAGATCGGTAACCATGGTGGATCTTCAGCTGGTGAAACATCAGCCGCTCTTGTCTTTGCATCCAAGAAGTTCCAATCGTTGAACAAAGGAGTCAAGTCTCCGTTACCATACACAGACGACTACAGCTATTACAACAAGATTCAACAGATCGACTTGGTCCCAACTCTCTGTTCACTTTTGCATATTCCAACACCAAAGAACAGTCTTGGTGTCATTATCAGAGACTTCTTGCCTCTCTGGCCACAGGAACAAAGAAAAGCTGTTATCAATGAGAATTTGCTCCACTACCAAAACTTCAGATCTTCAGATGTGACATCTGAGAGCCATGAGGACTCCATCTATGAGTTCCTCTTGGATGCACAGTCTGATCTGACGAGATCTGCTACAAATTATGATCTTGATTCGATTCACATTGCATTGGCGATCGTTTCTGTTGTTTGTTTGATCAACCTCATTGTCTCTAAGTTTGAGTTTGGTCTCCATTCTTTTGCATTGTTGGGTCTCACACTGATGTATGGCCTCTCGGTATTTGGAAGCAGTTTAATTGAGGAGGAACACCAGATTTGGTGGTGGATCTGTACGATGATCGCTGTTGTTTTCGCATACAAGAGACTAATGAATCTTGGTATCATGTTGGTTCTTCTCAGATTTGTTCGTGGATGGAACAATAGTGGTCAGAAATTTGTTGGTGATACTATGGTGAGTTATCTTGAAGGAGGAATCGTGTTGAAATGGGCTCTTATCTTTGTCACCATCTCCACTTACACTTATGGAATTTCGCATGGAGGTCTTTCAAAAATCCACCCTATGGTTTCCTTTGTCTTGTCATTTACACTTGTTCTTTCCATGTTCACATATAAGATGTTGTTTGCCATTGCTAATGGTGAACCGATTCCAACCCAGTTGATCCCTCTTGTTGCATATACCATGTCCATGTTGGACAAAGATAAGGCACAGGATTGCCTTGTGGATATTGCCAGAATGATATTCATGAACATTGGTGCTCTATTTGCCTTGAGAGTCGGCCAGAGAGTTTACAAGAAGGAGACATTTTGGTTCACAACTGATATCCACAACACTTTTACTTTGTTATTGATCATGCAGACTTCTAATAACAACGTTGGCATCTTCTTGGTTCTCCTTGGTTTGAGAAATCAACTGGGTAATGTCTTTGAATCTGTTGTGGTAAAGAATAAATCTGTTAAGGTTGGGTATTTGACATTTGCATTGATTGCTCTACAAAATCTCACTTTTTTCAGCTTTGGCCAGACAAACTCTCTCAATACTGTTGATCTTTCGAATGCTTACAGCGGTGTGACGAGTTACAACATCGTTGTTGTTGGTCTATTGACGTTCTTGTCCAATTTTGCTGGTCCAATCTTCTGGGGATTTTCCTCCCTTCCTATCATTTTTGAAGGTCGTATGAAGATTCCAAAATGGGAAGCAATGAGAGCTAGATGGGTTGCCAACTTGACATTCTATTCCGTCACCACTCTGTTGATCTTGGGAAGTTGTTATGCTCAAAGATATCATCTCTTCATCTGGACGGTCTTCAGTCCAAAGATCCTATACACTCTTGTGTGGAACTTCTGGGTGAACGCATTCCTGGAGCTGATACTGCTTTGTGTTGTAGCCTTGGTCTGAGTCAAGTCATTTTAGTACAAAACAGAAACGTCATTAGAAGAGAGAGAAGGTAGAAGATAGATAAGTAGTACCCCCAGCACCAGTGGTGTCCGGATGTTTTCGCGAACTCGTTCTATTCGGCTCCATCGAAGACCTTGGAAGTTGGAACTGAAAAGTTTGAGATTTGGTGATGGAAGCCGGTGTTGCAATACCAGAGACAAAGCCACACAAAGACACATCCAAACAGCATGCTCGCCTTCGCCAGAAACGTATCGGTGCTCTCCAGAAGAAGCATTTTCACATCTGCCGTGCTACGGAACGAGGTGCCCAAGGTGGCCTCACAGCCGGCCGTCCAGTCGTCGTGTTTGGCTGGCACCCCGCTGAACCTCAAGGTGAAGAAGTCGGGCGCAGAGCCAGTGGCGCTCGAGGACAACGAGTACCCGGAATGGCTGTGGACTGTTCTCGACGCAAAGTCGAACCAGGAGAAACTCGACTCTGACCCGGTCAAGAAGGCCAAGAAGGAGATGAGGGCCAGAAACAAGAAGCAGATCAAGCTCAACAACTTCATGGCGCAGATGAAGTGATTGGAGATAACTAGCCTGTACATATAAAAAGGGATTTCGCTTACAATTACCCGGTGTAGAACGTGTTTGTAGACTCCCCACAGCTCATAGCTCTGCTGTGTACTCTGTATAGTGTAGATGTCTGATGTCTGTCGCGCCCAGTCCAGGGAAAAAAGAAGTTGTGATCCAAAACATAAACAAAGCCACCGGAGACGCCAACGTACAAAACACCACCGGCACAGAGCAGACTCCTCCCAGCCAAACACAGCGAACAATGGGCTTTTTGGAGAACCTCAACCAGCAGGAGATCTTCAAACGGCTCTCCTCCACAGGCAGTGCCGCCGAGGTGAACATCCGCCACTCGAAGATTGCCGCCAGGAACTCTGATGAGATCTTCTTTGCCCACGGCGCCACCATCAGATGCACAAAGATCGCACACTCACAGACGTACAAGCTGCTTGACACCTCGGTCATTGACTTTGAGATTGAGGGAATCAAGATCAACAGCGCTGGAACACTCTTGGCCATTTACAACAAGCACAACATCGCTGTTTGTACCCTTCCATCAACAAGCTTCGCCAAGACGTCAGACTCACTAATCAAGACCAAATCGTTCAAAGTGGGTGGTCAGATATACGCCGAGACATCCATCCAAGAGATACAATGGAACGAGCTGGGTCGCTTTGACTCCAACCTTGTTATTCTCTCTTCAGATGGCCACGTTAGAGCTTTTGATCTGAGCACATCATCAGACCTTCCAGAGACCGCTTACAACCTCACAACATCCTCATCTCACCAAGTTGGACTGGTCACGAACACAATCAGCAATCCTGTGTCAATGACATTTGGCTCTTCAAAGACTCTTTCTGGATCTTTGACTCTTTACGTGTTGAACAACGATGGTGATGTTTTCTCAATCTATCCATTCCTTCCAAAGACACTCGCCGTTTCAAAGGACTCCGTTGAAGACTTACTCAACGAAACAGTCCTTCTCACCAACCAGATTGTGAACAGTTCCAACATCTCACAAAAGAAACAAATTGTTGGTCAGTTGAAATTTGTCAAATCACTTTGGAAGCAGATTGCTACAGCCACAACAGAGATCAGAAACACATCAGAATTATCCGTTTTGAAACCTGAGGTATCAGACCAGTTCTACATCCAAGGTCCATATGCAATGCAGCCGTACCCAGAATCGTTGTATGACGATACTGCACTCACCATTTCCTCTATTCCTTGTGGTTCAATCTCTCTTATTGGTATAACGTATGCTGAGAATGGATTTGTCATTACTCTTCCTGACCCAAGGCATGTTATGAAGTTCCAAGATTCAGAATATGAAGATGATCTTGATGAAGGTGATGATGACGATGATGATGTGGACTTTGGTAACTATCTTTCACTGTCCGTCTTGGACTTCAAGTCATCTACAAAACCAGTTTCTTGTAAGATGAGTACAATTGGCACAATGACTATCCTTCAAAGAGGTAATGAGCTTTTTGAACTCAAGTTTACCAAATGGGCTTCTCTGTTTGATGAGGCTATTTCCACAGGTGACGTTGAAACATTCTTGTCATCTAACCAAGCCTCTACTGATATCGTTCAACTCAAGACTTTGAATCCAAATGAGGCTTATGAAGGAGCCTTTTCCATTGAGAACGAGTTTGGCGAGAGTTACAAATGTGTTACTACCAGTCAGTCATTTGATGTCTTCCAAGAATCACAATCTTCTGAGAACCAAACGTCAACAGAAGAAGAAGAAGAAGTCGAAGTCGATGCCATTTCTGGTGCTAAACTTGGTGCTCCATACTTTGAGATTGAACAACTTGTTCAGCAAGTGAAGAATGTCAAGATCACACCACCTTCTAACTCATCTACTCCTTTCACTTCTGATGAAAACTCTCTCCGTGGGTTGAACAATGTGTCTTCACAAGTGACAAAACAGCTTATCAACTTCCATAAGTTGGGTCTTGCTTTGAACTACAGACTGATCAACCAAAAGACTGAGCTTGAAAGACAGATTGATACTACACATGACGTTACACAGAGGCTCAAGTCAGTTGGTGAGAAGTCCAATGATTCATCCGAGAAGATTACATCGTCTATTGAAAGACAAGACGCTATTGTTAAACGTTTCCAAGCTTTGGCTGATAAGCTTCAAAATGGAGATGATGTTCCTTTGAGTGTTTCTGAGAAGAATTGGTTCAAAGAGATCCAAAAATTGGCCATGAGCTTCAACAAATCCGCCAAACAGAACATGGTTTTGAAAGAACAACTTCGTTACATCAAGACTGAGATTGATTCTAAGTCATCTGCTTCTTCTAAAGTTAGTGTTGATTTGGGTGAATGGGACGCTATCAATCAGATCATGAAGGAAGGACGTGCAGTTATGGAGAGAACGACAGAGGCATTGGACTCTAATTTGGCAGAACTAAATGACCGTATGAAAGAGACCAGAATCTGAAGAAGAGAGAGGGAGCCCTACAGGAGAGTATTAATAAGTCTGTATAAACATAATGTGCACATTGTATAAGGTATCTTGCCGTATAAGTAGTTCTCTTGTTAAAACAGAACAAGTTGCAGGTCGTAGAGAGTCATAACCATCGTATATAGGATTCATCGAGAGGTGGCTTAGAAGTCAGTAACTCTGCCGTTGAAAGAGTAGTCACCGTGTCTCAAAGGGTCCTGCTTTGGGCCACCGACCTCGCCCGTCTTTGGGTTGACATCACCTTCAAACTCTGGGATGGTCTTGAAGAACTCTGGAGAGAAGCCACCGATATCGATACCGGCCTTACCGAGGTATGGAGCAGCGGTGGCGTCCACGTCGTCTTCAAACGAGGCGTTGTACTCGTCGATGGCAGCCTGCGAGTTTGCGATCTTCTGGAGACGCTCAAACTCCTCCTGCTCTTCTTTTGGGAGCTTTGGTGGGCCCGCTTGGAAGGAGAAGTCGTCCTTCAAGGAGTACGGACGTGTGAGGATCTTCGGTGCCAGGGCTCTGAAGCTGGCTGTTCTTATGCTGATTCTGGCGATGCTGAACATGTTCTTGTGATTGGTGTTTTGGCTGTGTAATTCGGTAGTCCCGTAGTTAAGGGTGTCAAGTGTCAAGTGCCAAAGATTGCGCGTTGAAGTCATCGCGGGATCGCGGTCGGAAAAATTTATAGAGCACAGCCAAAGCTCAGCTCTTTCTCTCTGTTTACACAACACAGACCAACGAACACCACACACAAGCAACGATGTCCGACACGCCATCTGCACCTGTGAAGGCCGTTTTCCCCAAACTGGCGCCGGTGATCAGAGCCGCCAGCGGAATCGCCACCAACGACATTGCGTTCTACAGGAGCTTGGACCAAGGCATCGCAGCCGCCAGCTCACAGTCGTCCGCCAGCCTCCTGAGACTCATCAACAGCATCGTTTCGTCTGTTGAGTCCGGAGACGCACACGAGCTCGACGACAAGACCACCAAGGAGTCCTGGAGCACCGTCAGCAATGTTCTTGACACCTTCCTCGAGAGATCCGACCTCGCAATCGATGAGGTGAGAAGGGGCCGCTCCGGTAAGGACGTGAACAGCAGTCAGCAGTCGTTGACCTACTTGGATGACGCTAACGACATCTCTGCCAACGACAGAGCACCAAAGAGAATGGAGAAGCCACAGCTCAAGTTCAACACGCCGGTTGACAACTCTGAGTCCCGTCCTTTCAAGCCAATGTTGACGTCGAAGCCACACGCTCTTGTGTCACTCGAAGAGACGCTTCAGCTCACAGAGGCAGAGGAGACCAACCCATCACACTACCCACAGCCTTATGAGAGCGAGATCATGAAACAGGACTACGATGACTCCATCTTGGAGAAGTCAGACCCTATTGAATTCAAGAACTGGGATGAGACAGAGGCCGTTTGGGTCGACACAGTTGACGCTTTGGACGAGATGTTGGAATCTCTCAGAAGTGCCACGGAGATTGCAGTTGATCTCGAACACCACGACTACAGATCTTACTACGGTATTGTCTGTTTGATGCAGATCAGTACTAGAGATCAGGACTGGCTCATTGACACTCTTGCCCTCCGTGATAAGCTACATGTATTGAATGTTGTATTCACAAATCCTCTTGTCACCAAAGTCTTCCACGGTGCATTCATGGATATCATCTGGCTTCAGAGAGACTTGGGTATCTATGTTGTCAGTTTGTTTGATACTTATCACGCTTCGAAGCAACTTGGATTCCCTAAACACAGTTTGGCTTATCTTTTGGAGAGATTTGCTCATTTCAAGACATCAAAGAAATATCAGTTGGCAGATTGGAGAATCCGTCCATTGACAAAACCAATGAGAGCATACGCAAGATCAGATACACATTTCCTCCTCTACATCTTTGATCAGTTGAGAAACTCTCTTATTGAGTCACAGAAGTTGGATAAAGTCCTCTTTGAATCGAGAAACGTTGCTGTCAGACGTTTTGAGTTCACCAAATTCAGACCTACATCTACACAAGTCAACACATACTCGCCTATTGAAAAAGATGACCCATGGAAACGTTTGATTTACCAATTTAATCTTTCACCATCAAGGAGTAAGCTTGTGGAAGAACTTTACAACTGGAGAGACAGAATTGCACGTGAGGAGGATGAATCACCAAGATATATCATGCCAAATCAACTTCTCGTTTCACTTGCCTCCAATGCCCCAACAGATGCTGCTGGTGTTTTGGCCACGAGTAACATTATAACAGACCATGTTCGTAAGAACTGTAAGGCCATTGCAGACCTTATATCAAGAGTTCAAAAGGATGTTGAAAGAGAAGACTTCCAGCTCTATAACGATGCTACTGGGGACTTGAAAGACCAACAAGAAGAAACATTATCATTTGAACAAGTGGAGAAGTCCGAACTCATTTTCGAAGAGTTGGAATTGAACGTGAACCATACAGAATTGCTTTCATCAAAATCCAATATTCTCGGCTCCAAGCAACTGACAATGACTGGAGTGTTCTCTCCAATGAAGTCAAAGTCGATTCCATCAAGTTTGGCTGAGCGCCAGGCAATCATTAACGAGAGACTTGCAGTTGTCAATGTCTCATTGAATCTGGACCTTGAGGAAGATTTGGCAACTGATGAAAACGAGGAAGAGAAGAATGTCATTGCCTCCTCTAACACTCCATCTGTTGACTCTCAGCAACCAAAGGCTGTGGGAATGTTTGAGAACAGTGAAGATGTCATCGTGTTGAAGAAGAAGGTTAGACAACCTAAGAATGAGAAGAAAGCTAACGAAAGCACCGGTGAAACACTTGACTATTCCTCTGCTCCTACAATCATGGCCAAGCCGGACACTCGAAGAAGATTTGAGAGAAAGAGACCATCAGACAAGTTTGATCCTTATTCACAAGAGTCAGAAGGTCCAAGACCTGCAAAGAAGAAGGTCATAATGCATCCAGGAAAGACAATTTCTTACGTTTCAAAGAAGAAGAAATAACAAGTATTAAATGATCATAATCATTCTTGGAGAATTAAACATGTAGTTTTATATAGATCTAATGTCAAATTAAATTGCAACCAACAAATTTAAATGTAGTTCTTGAGCTCTCTCAATCTCACAACAGCCTTCTCCAAGACCTCATCATCTTTACAAAGAGCGAAACGGAGAAGGTTCTCAGCAGCCTTCTCATGCTCCTTGATGTAGAACTCAGTTGGAGGGATGGCAACAACACCCAACTCATTGATCAACCAGTAGGCCAATCTGAAGTCCTTAGCACGAGCCTTGAACTCCTCTGGGAAGACGTAATCAGCTGGAATCTTGACCTTGGAGAAGTCAACCAAAAGGTAGTAGGCACCTTCGGCGATTGTGTATGGCAAACCAAGTTCATTCCAGATCTGGGTGAAGACTTCGTACTTCTTACGGTACTGTTCACGAGTAGTCTCAAAGTAGCCATTCTCTTCAGAAGCCTCAAGAGCTGAAGCACATGCCTCCTGGAATGGTGCAGGGGTGGAGAAACAGATTCTGGTGTGAGCCAAAGAAGCATACTTGATAAGCTCTGGGTTACCAATGATCCAACCAATTCTCCAACCAGTGGCGGCAAAGGACTTACCAGCAGAGAAGATACTGAATGTTCTTTCGTTGAACTCTGGAGACAAAGTAGCAATTCTTGGGAACTCCTCAGTGTAGTAAAGGTTCTCATAAACCTCATCCGAGATAATCAAGATGTTGTGCTTGACAGCCAAGTTACCAATCTTGGTGAGTTCATCCTTGGTGAAAACCTTACCAATTGGGTTATGTGGAGTGTTCAAGAGGATGAATTTGGTCTTGTCAGTGATGGCAGCCTCAAGCTCAGTGTAGTCAATTGTCCATTCCTCACCCTTCACGTTGCGCTCAGCCATGGCGGCTGGGGTGTGAAGTGGAACGTAAACAACTTTTCCACCTGGAATCTCAATGTTGGAGATATACTGGTCAAAGAAAGGCTCAAACACAATAACTTCATCACCAGGTTGGAGGAAACCAGTTAAGATG
The DNA here is from genome assembly GCA_030557345.1 of Petasospora maritima. Classification (NCBI taxonomy): domain Eukaryota; kingdom Fungi; phylum Ascomycota; class Saccharomycetes; order Phaffomycetales; family Wickerhamomycetaceae; genus Petasospora; species Petasospora maritima. The sequence goes on from JAKTOZ010000011.1 coordinate 298,521, forward strand.
GTCAAAAGGGCCTCATTGGCACCAGTGGTCACCAAAATCTCGTCGGTGCTGACCTCTCTTCCAAAGCGCTTGGTGTAGGTCTTGGACAGAGCCTTCAAAAGAGATGGCTTACCCTTGGTGTGAGCGTACTGGTTGTTCAATGGAACATCAAGAGCATCCTTAGCAGCCTGAATAGCAAAGTCTGGAGGGGAATAAGAGAAGAATCCTTGACCCAAGTTGATGATCTCCCTATCGCTCTTTGCGGCGGCGGCAGCAGCTGACTCATTGATCAAAGACCAAATGTCCTTACCGGAAGCATTGAAGTATGGGTTGTGAGAAGGGAGTTTGGTGGACATTCTGCGTGTTAATCTAGTAGCCAAACTTGAGGTTCTGAACATGGATTGTGGAGAATGGGGAAAGTGCTGAAGATAGGAAACAAATCGCCTTCGGTGATTTTCCCCGAATAGGGCCATCACCTAAGCGGTCGCGAACTGTGGCTCCTCCGACATTTTAAGACCATTTAGCGGAGGTTAGTGTATGCATGTCACGAATCCTCATGATGGACTTTCACGAGAGCCACAATCCACGATGTGATGTCTTTCACATTTGTAAGTGATGAGCCTGGTACCCTGGTACTACTCTGTAGCAAGAACCTCTTCCCAGCGATTTCCTTCAACCCCCAGTCCCTGGATTCCCCAACCTCTCCGAACTCCGACCAATACACCAAATTGCCCTATCAGATTTGTGTAACGAGTGGAATCGAAGATCGGGGATTGGAATTTGGCAGACATATACGGATATGACCACTACCTATGCGGAGCGAGCGCTCTCTAGTCAACATTCCGCCAAATGCGATGCCTCTTCCTGACCGACCTAAGACTTTCAATTAAGGCAGCGCGACAGCACATTTAGTCAACAGAAGAGAAATACTTGTATATTCATCCCACAACGTCGATATTTTGACGCAGCGCTACCCAGTTCGATAATTACTTATAAGTTATCGTAAATTAGAGCTGAGGACTTCTAAAAAAGACAGCAAACAGCTATGCGCGTGGTTATTACAGCAGAACCACAAATAAAGTGCTGTGACGACAGCTTCACCGAAACAGCATAGGAACTATACACTCCCCCAGCCAGTCAGTCCCACACTCCGTACTCCTACTCCTACCTTCATTGAATAGCACCTAACACCATCGCCTCAAGGCCATATCTCCATACCAACCCAACACGTGCTAAAGCAGCCCCCCCCCCCCCCACCAGTCATCAGAGACCACGCATCTACATTTAGAGCTATAATTCCTTCACTAGGACTATATTCACTAACATCTGCATCGTCTCTTATACACATACTTTCGGAAGTGACCTGATAACTACAGAATGAGCAGCCAAGCATCCAATCCAGCTGCTACCCTTCACTAAAGGCCTCAAAAGCGACATCAAAGTTCAATTGAACCAAAATAGACCCTTTCATAAGAGTAAACGTTATAAAAGCTCAGGGCACATACTTGTCTTTTTACAACACGCTTCAAAAACACCGCCCTCTACATAAGTCACGGAGTTAATTCCAGGAATCAATGCGTTGGCTGTCTTTCTTATACCAGGATCTCTCTGTAGGGCGGGTTTATTTATTACCCATGGCATACAGCGCTCCACAATATCAGGGGCATTTTCTGATTAATATCCTACTGGTAGTCTTCCTAGCATTTAGTGCATAACTTCATACGGTGTATCTGTTATTGTTGCGGTGCCTGAGAGTCTCCATTGCACAGGGTCATGGGTTGATATACCGTTAGGCGCGATTGGCCCAGGGTTCGCTTCAACAGTTAGGCGGCATATTTCGTTGGAATAGGATACGACTGTTAACGGAAGCAGGGGGCTATCGGCTGACTCAAAAGGTGACGTACCTTGCAATGGTATCTCAGCAGCTATTGTCTCCTTGACGTTTTCCTGTGATTTATGGCTTCTTTTTCACTCTAGGCTTTTGCTAGGTTATCAAGCATAAGCCTATTTGGTTATTGTTAGAACCTTATGAATAGAACACTCCATAGTGGCACACATAACGCCTATGCCGTCGTTAAGCCCCAATATGTGTTACAAGCACTAAAGGAATAGGGAAGTCACGGGATCCAGCCGAGTGTATTGAGCCTAGAAACTATAAAAGAGCTTTTTTACATAGCAATGTACCATTGTGGCATAGCTATAGGTCCATTGCAGGAGATGTGATGCAAGAGAAGAGTAGTCTGATCGATTGTAAGAGGTTGTAGGTGATATATTGGAAACTAATGGCATAATGGGGGTATCTGTAAGGATAAAGCGTGTGGGCTCAGCGCTTTACCAGCGTTGTGCTGCTAAATGAGACATTTGGCCTTCTTTTCTGATCTTGTGGCTGTAGAACAGTATATGTCTTCTGGGTAACAATACGTAGGGCAATATCCATAGTGTATCAAACTGTTAAATTTCCTAATCACTATACAAGCTTGTCAACCTTTGTCAAGGTGGGAATCC